>CM055101.1:16784050-16919823 GCA_029204225.1 Diphasiastrum complanatum | reverse complement strand
CACATAATGTGCTTGTCCTACGTTGTATCCCGTCATTGGTTGTTCACATGCACATTCCATTAAAATTTTCATGTGCTATGTGTCAACCCTTTTATTGGTTGTCCACTAGAGAATTGTGACAAAAGGCTCACCAAAAATTCTGGCTCAAATTCACATGAACATTATGCTTTTGGAGGTGCCTCCAGAATACAAAGAGAAGATGAGCACTTGGCATTACGTAGCCATTAAGAAAATGAGAACGTGTCACGCCAGTGACATTGAGACTTAAAGTTTGAGCTCCTCATCCATGCCCCTGATACGCTTGCAACTTTACTTCTCGACCTCCTTAATAGAGCAATCATCACTGGTTCTCCTCCTTCCTGATGCACATATATCATCCATTCCATTCATAAGAGTGGTGATCCTTTGAAAGTCTAATAATTATCGTAGCATCATGATCAGGCATGTCATTGCAAAGCTTTATGGTACTATCCATCAGTCTGTAGTGAGTATAGAGGAAGAGAGCAGGAGACTTTACACTATGGGCCAAGCTGGTTTCAGGGCACGTTACTCCACCACAGATCATATAATTACTCTTGTATCCATTATTGAACATGCCAAGCATAGACAAGAGAGAGTTTACTGTTGTTTTTTGGACTTTAGAAAAGTTCAACTTAATTCCAAGGCCCTTGCTTATTCAGAGTTTGTAGGACTTAGGATGAGCTGGCTTGCATTGATGAGAGCATTAAGGAAGGAGAGCTTCTTCAAGTTATTCTCAATCTGCTCGATGCAGCTTGAGGGTGAACATTTCGAAGACCGAAGTCATGGTCTTCAACACTTCCAGAGCCTTCATGCAAAGATAGGAGCTTATTCTCAAAGGTCAGCCTTTGGAGATAGTTTCAGTCCTATCTTCAATATGCAACATGAAACTTCAGCTCAACTTGGAAAGGATCATGCTTCCCTAGTTCAACTGGAGCATTTTTGTTTCAAGATATATATTCATGATGCTCCCAATAAGTGTGACCTTTTCAATACTATGGTCACTCCGACAACGTTGTATGCAGCAAAGACTTGGTGCACAGGCCTTACTTCTTCTAACTGGGCTAGTATATCTAGACTTCAAGTCACGATATAAGCCCTCAATTCCACATCAGATTATCATTGTTTAGTGTGTAGTTCCTCCCTTAATAGTCAATGCCCTTTTCTGGCTCATAGCATATACTCCTAGAAAGCTTTGATGCTTCCTGAAGATATATTCTCTCATTTGGCAATCACCACATCAACACAGCTTAACACAGTAAGGGCTTCCAATTCTCATGGTGCTCTCAAGCAGCCCGCTTTCAAAACATACTCAGCATCCCTATCTCAACCCTCCCAGCAGGCACTCACGAGCATATCAGTCAATCTATTTATTGTGCCTATATTCAACATACTTGGCAAAGGCAGCTGAGAGTTAAGCCCAATTTTTGAGGAGCGCAAGTATATTTTTTTGTAATCTGTTTTGTGCATCTGCTATGTAAAAAAATTTCAGATAGATTCATCTTTCTTCGCACCAGCCCGCTATTGAGATACGACACTTCCATGGCATCTCACATGTAGACAAGATAAGTTAAACGTGCTCTTTGGAGAAAGTTGTCTGAGTAGCACTTTATTTTCAAGCGTCTTATTTACTATGAGATTCATGGGAGATATTACTGCCTTTTTCAGAGACGTACTTTACACTCTCGTCACCTATGATGATCCCAGATGCGTAGCCCTTATGTTATGCGAAGAGATTTGTAAATGCATGCTCAGCCTAATGATCGGGACAGCCTCAAATTTTGGACTTCTTCTCCAGAAAAAGTCCACAGGCAGATTCAAATAAGGATGTAGACACTCTTACATATGCCCGTCATAGATATCGACGACAATGTACAGCACATCATCCTCCCATACCTCGAGCATTTACACATACTCTAAGTGCCCATAGTCAAAGATAACATGCTAGCTAAAGTAAGAGAGAAATATGGACATCCTCAGCATCAATGTTTCAGGGGCTCGTTTCGAAACGCGTTCAAAACCCGTTTGAAACGACTGGTTCTGGTTGGGATTTTTTTTTAGGGTTTTTTTTTTTTAATGTGTTTTTAAGGGTTTAGATATGTCATAGACAGTCCGGTAACAAGTAGATACATCCAATTTCATGAGAATGCTCTAGAGAATGCAATTCAAGAGGAGAAGCTGTAGTTTCAGTATGTGGTCACTGCCAACTGGTCACGACTCACTTGACACTTTCCTCAGTCAATTATTGATATTGTCACCATTCATCATACATATTACAGTCTCAATTTTCAAACATCCAGGTACTTCCAAAAATTGTAAACAGTAAAGTTACAAACTAATAACTATTATCTATAGAACTTTCAACTTTCAACTTACTACTTAGTACTTAGTACTTAGAAGTTACTAGTTAGTACTTACAAGTTTGAAGTTACAACTTACAAATTACAAATTACAATGCACTGACCACTAATTTGGAAGTAATTTCAAGTTGGCACTAAGTTCTAACTTCTAAGTGGTAAGTAGTAAGTTCTAACTAGTATTCAGTAACTACTAACAATTTTGAATTTACAAAGCAGACTTCAGTGAATCACAAATTACAATTCAAGAGTCAAAAGTTTAAACTTTAAAGTTTAAAGTAAAAGCAATGATGCTATCATGCTGCATAAATAACAAGAGTGTCAAGCGTGGCCTCGGCCCTCAAGGCTCAAGCCTGAGGCCCCATGAGTCTAAAGTCAACTGTCATATGTAAACAGTAATATGTATAACTACTATGCTAGAGCTAAGATCCCTCAGCCTAGAGTATGCGACTAATAACTATCATCTATGATCTATGCTGAGCAGTGAGTGCCCCCCCCCCCCCCCCCCCCAATGCCCATCTAGGCTCTAGCCTCTAGCTGCCTGCCTCAGACGTTGTCATCGTGGAGGCACTGGCATGTCCTCAGGCTCAATGTCATCCTCCCCATCATCAGAGTCACCCTCATCCTCCTCATCCGATCCCTCACCCTCAGTGGCGGATTCCTCATCTGAGTCAAAGCTAGAGGGACTCTCAGAGGTGTCTGAGACTGCTGCATGGCTCGGGCCCTCTCCTGCGCTCCTGGTCCTGTGCGTGCTGCAACTCGAGTGGTAGGCCCTGCGCAATGCACACAAGGAAATTGGAATCAGGACTTAGGCTCGAGTCTCGACATGTCATATTACTTTTAAGTTTTAACTTACAATTTACAAATTACAAATTAGTAATTACAATTTACAATCTAGTAATCTACTATCTAGTATATCTACAAAATTTCAAAGTACTAAAAGCCTACTAATGCAACACGGTGAATCGGGGAATTGGGCATCAAAATCAACCTGCAGCTGCTAAGGCCTCCGATGGAGTAGAGCATAGACATCCTCCTCCTCTTGTGATCTTGGTGGCAAGTCCGGAACCTTTGCCACATCGATCTCATCGGGATTAACCTACGAAAATTGAAATTAAACCAAGATTTCGATTCTCAATAGTAAGTACTGGTAAATGATTTAAAAAAAATAGCAAATTTGAAATGTAAACGTTGAAAGTTGAAACTTGAAGCCTGAAGGTTCTAACTTCTTAGAGAAGAGTCTAGACTTTAATATCTAGACAAATCATGATTCATGGTACATACTAGACTCTATAGAATTCAGATTAATGATTTAATCATGAATCATGATTCATTACCTGTATGGGCTCCCCGGTCTCTCTCATCTTCTTCACAAGCCGTAGGTTGGCATGCACATACACCAACCTCTCCAGCTGCGCAGTAGAAAGTCTGTTCCTCCTCTTCGTATAGATCAGAGAGAACACACTCCAATTTCTCTCACATGCAACTGCTGCACAATCTTGTGAGAGGACGCGGATGGCAAGTTTCTGCAACTTGGGAACATCATTCCCATACTTCATCCACCATGAAACAGGGCGCAATTGCCTTTCCCTCAGCATGGCAGCTACACGACAGAAATCGAGGCGCTCGGTCCTGAACATTCAGCATTCATCACCATTCAAATTTCAAAATAGTAAATACTAAATGCTTACAAGTTACTACTATTAAGTTTTAACTAGCAACTAGCTTAAGCCTTAGACTTCAAAGTTCATACATATTACATATACATACTACATAGATGAATACATATTACATACCTGGGTCCTGAATACATATTACAATTTACTAATTACATAGTACATACCTGAATAAATTCAAGTCATCCATGAGTGCATCCTGATCCCTGGGATCAGGATAGATAGAGGAGACGTAGGAATGCCATCCTTGCCTGAGCTCTCGATCATGGAATTGATCCTCCGTCCTCCATAGTGGATGAAGCAAGCAAGCCACGATATGCAGAGGTTGATAGAACCACTGCCATCTGCCTAGAAATAGGCCCCTTACTTCTTCCAGCCTGCAAACAATCAGGACTCAGGAGTGAAGTTTGAGGCTTGAGCATTCAAGTCTCAAGATTCAAGAACTATTAAGTTTTAACTAAATTCTAATCATGAATGTCAATGAACATTGAAGATTCAAGAATTAACTTTGAAACTTTTAACGTAGTTACTAGACTCTAGTAATATACCTGTCAGGAGCCATGGTGGTGCAACTCTGAAGCTGCTCTCCCAGCTTATCCATAAACTCATAAAGAAGGCCTAAGGTGGAACCCTCTCTATTAGTAAGGCGAAGCACACGATAGGCTGCGTGGATATGACAATGGAGCGTGCATCATCCCAAAATGAAGTCCCCATCACGATCGCCTCAAATCTCCTGGCCTTGGCCTCTCGTGATCGGCCCCACTCTGCCCAATGGGGTGAAACCACTGTCATCCTCAAGCTTCCATGCACTTTTATGAGCCGCTCCAAAACAATGAGCATATCGGCAAACCTCGGATGAAAATCATGAAATAAGATTTGTAATTGGTCATAGCCTATAGGCAACAAGCAGGCTATACTATATAGCAAAATTCAAATTCTATGAGCATTGAAACTTGAAGCTAAAACAAAATTGCAATTTTCAAATCAAAAATTTGGAAACAGGTTGTCAGGTTGGAAGTTGGAACTTGGTTACCTAGTGGGGGCAGGCCTCAAGAGATCCAAGGTGGAATAGGACCTGAAGATGCTCAAGACCCTCTGTCTCTTGGTGACAAATCTCACCAAGAATCGTGCCAACCTCCTTGACACAGGGTAATCTCCCAATGTCTTCAACTAGGAGGTCAAGACAATGTGCAGCACATGGACTCTAGAAAATTTCCATTTACCTTAAATGGAAATGCATAACATAACATGAAGTAACTTCTCGAAAGAGAAAAATGCAACTTGTTGTCCGAACTTCATGTCGCCAAATAAACTTCGCACCGAAGTAAATTTCATCCCCAATCATGTCCAACATATAAAAGGAAAAGAATGCGTAATAATGAAGCATCAAGTCGAAGGGTGAGGATTTGCATGCTCCATCCGAAGTAGGGAACCAACATAAACTCGGCAATAAGTCGAAACATGGACTTGTAATCCATCATAGGCTCCCACATCATTCGAAAATACTTCTTACCATAAGGACAATAAAAAAGAGTACCAAACTCTTTTGGCATCACATCCTCCCGAACCTTACCATCAATGACTTGCTCACATAGAATAGGCAATGTACCAACATCATGATGAAGAGTAAGTGTAGAACCAAAAAAATCAGCAAGAGGTACTGATTTTAAAGAGGCATGTGCCTTCCTTTCGTAGTAAGATATTTATTTGCTGTCCTGCAAAGTCTCCAATAGCCGACAAGGAACTGTTATGGGTTGTTCAACACTTTGCTGCCCAAAGTGTTCCCAACATGGACCACGTTGTCCATAATCTTCCGCAGGCTGTTCCTGAAGCATAATGGACTGCTCATGATGTAAAATGGGCTGTAAATGACCAAAAGAAGATGACTGAACCTGCTGTCTAACATCTTCATCATAAAAATTTAGCAAACTATCAAGAGATGCATCAACGATGGTGTCATTAAAGCTGTCCCTCGAAGAGGCATGGGATGACATAGAAGATTTTTCAAATAATGAAAAATTCTCTCCAAACAAATGCTCACTCTTAACACTTTGAACAAAAGTACTAATTGACACATGTTGACTCCCTCCTCGATTAGTACAAAAAGAATGTTTGGATTTTTCAGCCTTTGCTAAAAGATCAAATTGAAAAGGTTTTGCATGAAACTTTTCACTAATGCACCCATCATATGCATCAACTTGTGGTGACTTGAAAAAAGAAGATTGTTTCAACATCTGCTCAATGTATCGTTGTTGAGAGAAAAGACGTTAATAAAGCTCTCTCTCTCTCTCTCTCTCTCTCTCTCTCTCTCTCTCTCTCTCTCTCTCTCTCTCTCTCTCTCTCTCAAATAAATCGGTAAACCTAAAGCATAGGATTGGTTAGACTCTACAATTTAATAAAAATTTGCATAAACAAAAATTATCGTAGTAGCAAGTCCAATTTACAAAAAGTGAAGTTTGATTTCTTATCGATTAATACTTAAATATGAATACATTCACATGCTTTTCAAGTACAAAGCATTAAGCTTGATGTAGAGAAGATTGTGTGAAGATATCAACCTCTAAGGCTAAGTACAAAGGTAAAAATATCTTCAGGTGATAAGAATGTGAGTAAGCGGCTTGCTAACTGTTGTGCGAGGACTTCTCCAACATCTCCCAGTGCTTCTTTTAAGAGTTGCTCTAACTCGATCAAAGTTGGCTCCAAAAAACCATCAACAGCCTGCAATGATTACAATTTGATATAGCACTTGTGGCATCAAACATCTAGGTCTAACAATTGGAAGGTCTATGATACAATTCAAGCCTAATCAAGCTTCAAGCAAGATCGCAAATCATTCAACATTTAGAAATTTATGAGACATATTTGTGTTCCTCAAAAGTTATGCTCGATGATTTACACATCATTTTTTGTTCACTTTAGCATTTTTCATGTCCTAGAAAGATGTGTGAGTTTTCAACACATAAAACCTTTCTCACATGCTTGTTTCCCACAAGATGGTGTCCTTGTTAATGAACATAAAACAATTGATATTGTACCAGTTACGGACTACAGGATACAGGCCTACTGGGCTACTCGGCATATATTCCGCAGGCCTCTTTACATTTATTGTTGGTTATGTATATTTCTGGTTACGCATTTTATATTAGTCATGTACAGGCCCCAGAGCCTTTTTTATATGCTTATGACCCACACTGGGTCCTTTTTTATGACATTGACTGGCCTTGGGCCCTTATTATATTGTTATATGTGGAGTGGGGGCCTGTAGGAGGGCGCACTATTTTCCCTTCACATTTTGCCTCCCTTTACTTTTGAATTCCTATTTTAGGGTTCATTGGTAAGGTATTTATAGGGGCATCTGTACACTCATTTTTCAGATTATTGATTGGTATTGCTTGGGCTCTTCGTGGGAGAACCTATTGTCTTGTCTATTGCTTGTAAGGCTTTAGTCTATTGCTGTCTTTTATGCTTCATTGATTCAACACCTGAGATTTTGATCATAACTTGGTATCAGAGCACTTTCCTGATTGCAATCAAAGCATTTTCCTTGGCAGAGCTTTAGCAGATAGTTAGCGGAAGTACTTCCGCTAAATTTGGCGGCCGGAAAAAAAAAATTTGGGCAGATTATTTCCGGCGCCCAAGTTCCAAATTCTTTTCCCTCTTTTTTTTTTTTTTGAATCCTCCATTTGATTCAGGGAAAAAATTCCCAGCCATCTTTTCAGCATTGATTGGAGGCTGCCCAACGCCCTACTTCATCACATTTTTCAGCCATTGTTCCAGCAGAGTTTCAGCCATATTTCAGTTTTAATTGGAGGCTGTCCATCGCCCTATTTCATCATGTTTTCCACAGATTTCCAGCCATATTTTCAGCATTGATTGGAGGCTGTCCAGCGCCCACTTTCATTCTCCTTGTGGTCACATTTTCCAGCCAGCTCTTCGCACACGCTTGGAGCTCTATCGAGAGGTATCTTTGCTGGTTTTTCCTTGCTTTCCACACCTTTTCTTGACATTTGTCATTTCCTTTCTTGCTCTTAGTGTCGTTTGTGTACCTAAAGCGTATTTGGGGTGACGACAAAAGTCCGCTCCCTCCGATATTAAGCTTTTCTTACACTCTCTTCACTTCTTGCATTCCTTGACCATGGATACTTCCCCTACATCTTCTGAGCCTCGCATACCGTCTTCCACTTACCTTGACGAAGTACGGCATGAATTCCGAGATCATCTTAGGGAAGCCATGAGTGATGTACGCACTGATTTACGCCAGGAGTTTGCTACACTATCATTACAGTCCAGTGTTTCTCCACTATCTCCACCTGTTCCCCCACAGCGTACATTTCCACCACCCGAGACTCCTTCATCTTCTAGTCCTTTGCCACGAGACTTTAAGGATAAGGTTCAGCTTACTGTGTATTCTGGGTCATCCGATGGGAATGAACTCGAGAATTGGTATTCTAAGCTTGAGACCTACTTCCTTATGTTTCCTAAGACTGACATTTAGCGGATACATTTGGCTGCTTTACATTTGGAGGGTCGTGCTGCTACTTGGTGGCGCATGTTTTGCCAGACGGCTTCACACCCTGGCCTTGCTAGTTGGACAGAGTTTATGACAGCACTCCACCTAGCGAAGATTGATCCTCAGTGGCTTATTCGACAGCGCGACATCTTTCGCAGTTTATCTCACACTGGTGACTTGGCTACTTATACGACACGGTTTACAGAGCTTTCCTATCTATTCCCAGATATTTCTACATTGGAGCTCATCTCTCGCTACGTTGCTGGTCTACGAGGCGCACTCAGGCATGATGTTTCTTCTTTTTTTCCACTCACTCTTTCTCACGCCATCTCCCTTGCTACCGCACTGCAGCACAAGTACTCTCCCATCTCTTCCTCTGTTTCTCGTCCTTTGCGTCCTTTCACACGTCCTATTTTTTCCTCTCCATCCCCTGCTAGTCCCACATCTGTCAGTTCACCTTCGTCCACTCTTCCTTCTGCACCACGTTCTCCTTTTTCTCCTCGTCCTGTTTTTGTTCGTCGCTACTCACAGCCTGAGATGTCTGAGATCCGTGAGAAGCGCTTATGTTTCAACTGTAAGAGTCCTGATCATATCGCCCGTGATTGCCGACAGCCTGCCACTGCTACTGCCGTCTATTTCCATGATGCTGACACACCTTATGATAGTCCTGATTCTGCCATATGCCTTCATATTCTTGATGATGACCCACCTGTTGATCAGTTTGCCACACCCACTGAGCCTGTTCCTGATCCCCCTGATCTAGCTGTATGCCATGCTCAGCTTGCTTATGCTACTTGGGTCGGTAAGCCGGGTCCAAGCCATATCCGTCTTCGCGTACGTATCACTGGTCGTGAGTTTATTGCCCTTGTTGACAGGGGTAGCACTCACTCGTTTCTCAGCAGTCATATTACTACACGCATTCGTGCTATGCCAGTCACTACGCCTCATCCCCTGCATGTTGAGGTTGCCAGCGCACACTCTTTTCCTAGCACGCAGATGTATCAGCAGCTTTCATGACGGATTGGAGACTTCCTTGGTCAGACATATTTTCATATTATTCCACTTACACGGTACGATCTTATCCTCGGTGCTGATTGGTTTGCATCCCTTAGTGCGGTTACAGTAGACCTCCAACAGCAGACATTGACATTCTCTCATGATGGTACTCAGCATATATTTTCCGGTATTGATTCTCGGCAGGACTATCAGCTTCTTTCCGGGAAGCAGTTCATACGGAGCCACCCGAAGGCCCACTGTGCGGCTATTCTTTCTGTTCAGCCAGTTCAGCCTATTGCGGATGCACCACCTTTGTCACAGGTATTTTCTGAACTATTGCGTAAATTTGAGCATGTTTTTAGAGAGCCGACTCAGTTACCACCTTTACGAGATGTCAACCACCATATAGACCTTGTTTCCTCTGCATCACCTCCTTCTCGTCCTCCTTTTCGTATGTCTATTGTTGAGCGCGAGGAAGTCCAGCGTCAGGTGTTTGATTTATTACGTCAAGGCCTTATTGTTCCTAGCCACAGTCCTTTTGGTGCTCCTGTTTTACTTGTTGATAAGAAGGATGGTACTAAACGTCTATGTATAGATTATCGTGCTTTAAATAAACTTACCATCCGTAATCAGTACCCTATCCCTCATATGGATGACCTGTTTGACCAATTAGGCCAAGCCAAGATCTTTTCTAAACTTGACCTCCGTTCCGGTTATAACCAGATTCGTATGCATCCTCCTGATGAGCACAAGACAGCTTTCCGTACCCACTCTGGTCTGTATGAGTTTCGTGTCCTTCCTTTTGGTGTTACCAATGGCCCGCCCACTTTTCAGAATGACATGAATAACATTTTTCGTCCTCTGCTTGGAAAGTGTGTCATTGTTTATTCTGACAATATCCTCATTTATAGCACCACTCTCTCTCTTCATGTTCAGCACATTCGTTCTGTTTTTGTTTTGTTAGTTACTCATCATCTGTATGCTAAACGTTCTAAATGTTCTTTTGTTGTTGTACAAATCGAGTTTTTGAGCTTCTTTGTTACTAATGGTACTGTTCGTCTCGACCCTCGTAAGGTCCGTTCTATTCTTTCATGGCCTGTGCCTGCTGATGTTCATGATGTTCGTATGTTTCTTGGTCTTGCTATCCATCTTCGTAAACCAGTTGCTCATTTTGCCACTCTTGCATCTCCTTTGCATGCTCTGTTGAAAAAGGAAACTTCGTTTGCTTGGACTCCCGCATGTCAGTCAGCTTTTGATACTTTGAAGGTTAAGCTTACCACTGCCCCTGTTTTATGTCTTCCAAATTTTTCCCAGCGTTTTGCTGTTGAGACTGATGCTAGTTCCACAGGATTAGGTGCTTTGTTACGTCAGCGTCAGTGTGTTATTGCATATGAATCCCGTCGTCTTCGTTCATATGAGTAGCGCTATTCCACTCATGAATAAGAGTTGCTTGCTATCATTTTTGCTTTAAAGAAGTAGCGTCATTATCTGTATCGTGTTCCGTTTGATGTTTTTACTGGTCACCAGTCACTTCGTTATTTGTATACACAAAAGGATCTTAGTGATCGTCAGTACCGTTGGCTTCAGTTTTTACAGTCCTTTCATTTTCATATTCATTATAAGCCTGGTAAAAGTAATGTGCTGCTGATGCTTTGTCTCGTTTACCTGCTCTTACTTACAGTCTTGTTACGTCTCCCCACTCTTGGTATGATGATCTTCCTCAGGCTTATGCCACATGTCCAGACTTTCGTGATGTTATGTCATCTGCCTCTCGTCCTTCCTCTCACCCTCACCAGGTTTATTCCATTGTTAATCATCGTTTGTTTCACTATGGTTCGTTATGTATTCCCAGCACTCTCGACAGACAAGCTCCTTCTTGATGCCCGTTCCTCTCCTGTTGGTGGCCATTTTGGTTTTCAAAAGTCCTTGTTCCGTTTGAAAGAACATTTTTATTGGCCTTCCATGAAGCGTGAGCTTTCCCACCTTATTCATACTTGTGAGTTTTGCCTTCGTAACAAGTATTCCCGTGAAAAACCTGGCGGTCTCCTTCAAAGTTGGCCTATTCCTTCCCGTCAGTGGACTGATATATCTATGGACTTCATTTTAGGTCTTCCCTGTACTCAGCGTGGTCATGACTCTTGTTTGGTGGTAGTTGATAGGTTTTCTAAACAAGCTCATTTCATACCAGTCAGACGTACTATTACAGCAGAGCAGTGTAGTCGTATATTTATTTTTGAGATTTTCCACTCACATGGTCTCCCACGATCTATACTTACTGATCGGGATACCAAGTTTACATCAGGTTTTTGGACAGAGCTTATGCGTATCTTGGATGTTACGATACTTATGGGCACTGCTTATCATTCTTCTGCGGATGGTCAATCTGAGGTTATTAACCGGGTATTGGAGGATTATTTACGACATTATGTTTCTCCTTCTGGTCGTGATTGGGATCAGCATTTATGTTTGGCTTATAGTTATAACAGTTCTGTTAGTTCCAGCACAGGTGTTTTTCCTTTCCTGCTTGCTCAATTCTACCCGGTATACCTGCTCCTCCAAATGATGCACCTGTTACTATTTCATCTTATCTTTCGAGTGCTCGGGAGATTATTACTAGAGCTGCTACTCATTTACAGCATATTCAGCAGCGGTACAGGACCATTGTTGATCGTCATTGGCGCCATGTTGAGTTTGCAGAGGGAGATACTATTTTTCTCCGCTTATGCTTTGCTCGCCATCGTTTTTACAGGGTCTTGCTTCTACTGAGAAGCTTGCGCCGCGCTATTATGGGCCTTTTCAGATTCTTGAGCGCCTCAGTCCAGTTACATATCGTCTTGAGTTACCTGCTGCTACTCGGGCTTGTGATATCTTTCATGTCAATTTATTACGTGTTGCTATTGAGGATGATGCTCCTCGAGATTCCTCATTTCCTACAGATCCAGAGCTTTTTCCATTCCTGCTAGCTGCTATTTTACAGGTGCGCTTATTGCATAGTCGTCGCCATCGGCAGGTTCAGTTTTTGGTCCAGTGGGATGGTCGTCCTATTGAGGAGGCTACTTGGGAGCCCATTGATGTTTTTTATCATACCCCTATCCTGGCTGATCAGGCTCGATCACTTGCAGCTACCATTGCTTCTTGGGATGCTCCGGCTTCTCTTGATGTTCCTTTCTCAGATGGGATATCTTGATGCAGTATTTTTCTCTGGCACTGGTTCTTATCTTATTTTGCCTACATTGGGGGCAATGTTCTTTATAGCCAGGGAGAGTTACGGACTACAGGATACAGGCCTACTGGGCTACTCGGCATATATTCCGCAGGCCTCTTTACATTTATTGTTGGTTATGTATATTTCTGGTTACGCATTTCATATTAGTCATGTACAGGCCCCAGGCCCCAGAGCCTTTTTTATATGCTTATGACCCGCACTGGGTCCTTTTTTATGACATTGACTGGCCTTGGGCCCTTATTATATTGTTATATGTGGAGTGGGGGCCTGTAGGAGGGTGCACTATTTTCCCTCCACATTTTGCCTCCCTTTACTTTTGAATTCCTATTTTAGGGTTCATTGGTATGGTATTTATAGGGGCATTTGTACACTCATTTTTCAGATTATTGATTGGTATTGCTTGGGCTCTTCGTGGGAGAACCTATTGTCTTGTCTATTGCTTGTAGGGCTTTAGTCTATTGCTGTCTTTTATGCTTCATTGATTCAACACCTGATATTTTGATCATAACTGTACCTCTTTGTTCAAATTTAAATTGCAATTTTGTCTTTGCAAGAAAAAACATGAGACTATTGTTACGATTGAACACACATGTGAAGAAACTATACCTCCTTGTCTCATATTCGCTATGACTTGAAAGTTGATACATCATCCTAGATCCTTTAGCATGGTCTCTAGAACTAAACACATTGAAGTTCAATTTCATTTTCTTAGAAAGAAAGTTCTGAACAAGATTGTCGAATTAAGTTACTATCACATCGATAGTATGTTGGCTGATACTCTGACTAAACCTCTGTCAAGGGAAAAGCATGTTAATTTATGCAACTTATTTTCATTCAAGATCCTAGGAGTTAAGCTTAAGGGGGAGTGTTGGAATTAATCTTCACTCCTACTCACCTAAACTCATTTCCTGAGCACTATGATTTTCTCTCTCTACAACGACAGCAGTCTTACTCGCATAAGTCGAAGAGTCTATACATATAACTACTTGAACCAGAGCAAGATCTACTTGACTTAATCGACGCCGACTTCACTGAGTTAACCAAAGCCTATCGGCGACTACGACTCCATAGACATCTTCTCAAGGGCGAACAAGTCGACTCGACTTGTGATTCGCAAATCGCGATTGACGGCAGAGAATCGTTGTTCACAATTTTGTCTTTTTCTTTTGAGCTAACCCAGAGCATTTAGGCCGCATAGGGACCGTGAGAACCGTGAGAGAGAGAGAGAGAGAGAGAGAGAGAGAGACCATCATTGTTTCAACTATATATATACCCTAAAATGGACCAATATTGTACCTAAAACTACTTGCAACGTGCATAGGGCTGCGCTCATCAAGAGCTTCAACCTGATACACTTATGCCCACCAAAATCCCAAAACAAAAAAACCTATTCTCAAAACGCTAAACCCTAAACCATGAATCGTGGTTTGAACCATGATTCGAACAACGATTCGCAATTCACTAGCTATTTTTCTTCAAGTGCCAAAATAGAAAAGAACAAACTCAACGTTTTTAAGAATCTACTTGTCCACTAGGCTAGTCTTTGAGCTACATTGGTCAAGTCAAACATAAAAATTGAATCATTTAGCAAGTTTATTCTTTGTGGTTTTAGCACGTATGCTACCTATACAAACATTATCTAGTTTGATTCCAAGTGGCACACATGGAGAAGAGGAGAAAAAAAGAATAAGTTATATAATTATACATCAGATTACACTATGCAATAGTTGTTGGTAGCTTAGGAGCCACAGTCCAATGGTTGGTTGCGCCAGCAGCATTTTTACCTTTACCAAAGCTCAATCAAAAGTGACTGTAGCTCATTTGAAGATAGTTCAGTGCTTTGTGCTCTACATCGTCCTTTATTCTGCTAAGAGTTGCTCATACTATTGTCAAATCTCCAAATCCGCTAACAGTGTAAATTTCAAAGATATTGTGGACTTTTGCCAGCTAACAGGCTTTTCATGCTCAATTAAAACCTCCACTACCACTAAGTCCAAAAACTCAATGCTGATCACCTCACTTTTTTAGCCCCTAAATGTGCATCACCTTCTAAAGTGAGGGAAATAGGTCTATAAAAATGGGTATAGATCAATGCAAGTACTTCAATGGCTAGGTAACTGGATATCATTTTTTGGTTTTCCAAGTGCTTCCATATTATATCAAAGATTCGATTTATCCCAGTTCCGGCCATCCAGGTGCAGGCATTTTGCCGAAAAGCTTCCATGATCTTTCTATACCGCAATCTGCTGCTACTTAAAATCAAAGTGGAAAGCAGCAACATGCAAAAGATGAGAAAACACACCTTGGATAAATCAAGCAAAAACAAAGCCAGTTGATGTCGTATTGGAGAGGACAATAGGCTGAGAGGCCGAGACCAGGCAGATGGCAGCACATATGCCTGTAACAGCAGGCACATAGAGAGCTTGTGTGGAGTTAACACGAATCCGCTACCTCCATGCCCACTCATTTCCCCTTTCTTAGAAATGAGACCTCTACACCGTTTTCAGACCTCACAGCACGCTCCACCGATCATCAGCTCGCAGCATATAAACTGAAATTCCTGAAAATAGCCATAGCTTCTTTGGATTCTCGCCATCGCCATTACTTCGAAAACTCTCTCCCGCACAAAACTTTCATACAAAAGTTTGTATCTCAAAGAGTTTAGAAAGGTTTATTGTGGTACTCATGGTACTCATGGTACTTTTTTGATACACCTCTCCTTTTTGTTGTTTGATGTTTTTTTTTTCAAGGGCAAGACTATGTATTCTGCCTTAGAGTGCAACATATTGGGATGTGACCTTTTGTAAGCAGCAGAGGAGCCCTGATGGGGGAGAGATCTCATGGGGGGGGGACATCTCTTATGTATGGGTGCATCCAATGTTGGGTGAGTATATAGCATTGGGACTAGCATCAACTTGAGTATCAACACTCTTCTCAAAAACCATACCGATCTGGTAAATAAAATCTTGATACCTGGCAAAATATAGGTTGCCCTTGGTGTTACCATTGGACATAACAAGTTAAAAACATACCAGTTCGGTACAAAGAAGACTGTATACCATGTATATACCCAGACCAGGGAAGATTAGTGTAAGGGCTTTTTTTGGCGGGGGATTGGTCCAATCAAAAAGTCCTAAAAGAGGAAGGGCACACACTGCCCTTACGTTAGTAATCGAGGATTGCTTTCAATCTTGGTGGCCCGATCCTGTGGTCCTCTTGCCAATGGAAGTTCTTTAGGCTTCCAAGAGTATGGTTGGAGGAGGGGTGAGATCTATTGCTATTTGTGAAAGAATTCAGATCATTGATGATCCAAATCCATAAACTGATCTTGGGTTTAGAAAGAGAACAAATCGACAATCCTGCCAATGTAGAAAAATCAGCATCTACTCTATGAATGAGATGCAAACTTTAATAGAACTTGATCAAAACTGAATTCTAACATAAAAATAAGTTGTTCTTCGTACAAAACCAGCAAGCTACTGTATTTTGCACGTGTGAATCTACAAATAGCATTTAATGATCATTCTACACATAGAATTGCAAACAATTATAAGTATAGTGCACCAATGGATAGTAGAACCCAAGAAAACCATGTATAAGCATGAAATGAGATAGAGAAGCGAAAATATCTGCATCTCCATGAGTTACATCCTTTTATAATAGGTCCAAACCCTATTTGGCCACTTGGCTTTCCCTCCAAAATGTAAACCCTGCTATTTTTGGGTCCAAATTCAATGTACCCAATATTCAAATTTGAATCTGCTCAAACTCGATTACCAACTTTCTCACACAAATGTAGCAAATATGACTAAACTAGTTGAATCTTTGACACTCTCTCTTCAACTAGTTTTAGCATGGACTTTGATAACACTCCAAGTGATGTCCTATGCTTCATAAACAAGTCCTTTCCCAATGCTTTGGTGAAAATTCAGCTACACAATCCCTTGAAGACACATGTTTAAGCTCCACCTCCTTTGTAATGACTTGCTCTCTCACAAAGTGTTGACATATCACTTCAATGAGCCATGAAAAATCATATTGAATGTAAATGAGATGATTCCTCCATGTTATCAACTTTGAATTGTCTAGAAAAATACAGCAAACAAACAATAAATGTGAGTGATAATCATTTGCTTTCTTGTATCCTCCTTTTTTGTCCTTTATTGCCATGTGTCCACCGTGAAACTCCATGAATGAGCCTCTATCTCCATCTTGCCACGAGATACCATCAACCCTTGGAAATCCATGAGTAAGTGAGTACATCAATGATACTAATTCAGCATCACATGACTCCATAAACCAAGCAAGTTTTACTAGTCCATCTTCAAGATCTACTTGACACAACAAAATGACCATGTATTCACCAAAAACTAACAATCTCCAACCATTGGCATCGAGTAGCTCAACACTTGAGAATTTGATCGTGGATGAGTGATATAATGAACCTCCAATAGCTTCATTTCCATCAACAAAACCAGCCAAGAATTCTAGTACAAATCCAACATCAAAATGATGCTCACCAATGTAGCTAGTTTCACCATATCTTAACAATTTGCACACATCCACATGAAATTGCTCAAACATGAAATAGAACAAGTAAAGTAAACTTGAACAACACTTCCTTGCTGCTCCTTTGACCTTAATTGAGTCTTCAATAACTTGCAAAAATAGATCCATAACATCTTTGCCAATTGACTCTCCTTAGATGCTCTTGACTAGCTCCAATTGACTCTCCTTCGATGCTCTTGACTAGCTCCAAATTGCCAACTTCTCTTTTGACTTGTTGAAGCCCTTTAAGATCAACCTCTTGATCATCAACTTGACCATCAAAGTCATTGAACAAACTTTATTTTCCAGATCCATTACTTGTTGTAAAGTCATGAAAACATCCAATAGCATTTTTGTCCTTAGGTAACTCCACCATTCTCCATAAGAGCTTGATACTCAAGATCCATTGCTTGGATCCACTCCTCTTGTTTCCTTGCTTCACATACACTTGTAAGTTCATCAAAAGAGGTTAGGAAAGCAACATAATTTTCAGAAACTACTTGCTTACCCTTTTCATCATATGTGAGCCTTGAAGGTACTTGTCTTTCCCTTGATGTTCTCCTTGGCTTTTGACTTGATGAAGGTCCATCATCATCACCATCTAAAGTAGGATCCTTTACATCAACATCAAGCATGTTAGATCCATCCACATCATCATCAATAGTACTTGAATACACTTTTAGAATATTCCCCTCATCAAAAATGCCATCTCTACCAGCAATCACTTTGTTAGTAGTAGGAATGTAAACCTTGTAGGCTTTACTCACCTCACTATATCCAACAAAAATACATTTTCTTGAAGATGGATCCTCCTTGGTCCTATCATTGAGAGTAATGTTGACATAGCATGTGCATCCAAAAGTTATTAGAAAGTTGACACTCGGCCTCCTCTTGAATAGCATCTCAAAAGGTGTCCTTCCATCCAAAATAGCACTCGACCACCTATTGCACAAGAAATTGGCACACAACAAAGCTTGATACCGAGGTGTTCGATTCCTCCTTTCAGCCACTCTATTTTGTTGTGGGGTCCTTGGTGTTGTATACTCCCTCTTGATCTCTGCTCATCACAAAAGGCCTTGAACTTGATAGATATGTACTCATCACCATTGTCACTCCTTAAGCATTTGATCCTTTTAGAAAATTCGTTCTCCCTTGCATTCTTAAACTTAACAAAGACATCATACACTTCATCTTTGCTCTTTAGTAGACATATCCAACAAAATCTACTAAAATCATCAATGAAAGTTACATACATCTTAGCTCCACTATGCTATTTGTAGTAATTCCATTAATATCTGAATGTACAAGTTGAAAAGGCTTTGTAGATCTAGATGTAGATCTAGCAAAGTAGGGTTTGGACCTGTTATATATTGTTGTAACTCATGGAGAAAGGGACCTTGTCTCTTCTCTCTCTCATTTCATCATTATACATGGTTCTCTTTGGGTTCTATTGCACTCTCTTGATGATATCTTGCAATCTTGTGTGTAGAATGCTCATATTTTGCTATTTTTGGTTTCACATGTGTGAAATACAATACGGTACTATAACTATACGGAGGACAACAACTATATTTTATGTTTTGGTTCATGTTTGATCAGTATCTCATAGAGTTTGCATCTCATAGAGTTCTACATTATCAAGATTGTTGGTTTGCTCTTTTTGTAACCAAAGATCAGGGACATGGATTTGGATCTTGAATGATCTGAAATCCTTCACAGATAACTCATATTTCTGTTAGAAATTTGGTTTATAAAATATTCATAAAATTCAATATATTTCTTTAAGATTTTTTTTTTGAATGATTCTTATATTTCCTAAGTACTGTGTTGAACATACACTCTTTGAAATTCAGTTGATTGTGATTGACAAAGCATAAGATTCTAAACATTTATGGTTAATAGTTCATAAGTAGATGCTTAATTATTACTAAAGGATTCTAAGAGAATGTGACTGAATTGACAAAGCATAAGATTCTAAACATTTATGGTTAATAGTTCATAAGTAGATGCTTAATTATTATCAGAGGATATTAAGGAAATGTGACAATTCTTAAGATGATGAGTAATTTTTGATCTTTTAAATGGCTTGAGAATTTAGGTTAGTAGTTTGGAAAATCTAAATCTCTTTACTCCAGTATTCTCATAGAAACTGAATGTGTCCCATATGCATTTTCAGTTAAAATAGCAATGATCGACTTATACAGTGCTTTCTTATTCAAGCAAAACGTGAAGCTGGAAATCCTTCTGAAGGGTTGCTTGGCATTTGTGATTGGTTTGAATCCAATCGAACACCATTTTGAAGAGCGGTTTGGAGCAGAATATTGCTTGCTATAGGGCGACCTCAGAGGGGTAGGTAGCTGCTCAGATAGACTCTCAAGAAGAGCAGATAAAGCCCAAGAACATCTTCTTCTTTGACAGTTAGGGTTTCAAGTAGGAAAAAGAAGCAGTTTTCTCTCAACACAAATTCATTTTTGAAGCTGTGAAGAGCTAGGAGTGGAAGCCCTGCTACTGTTGCGAAAGTGTGGAGAGGCCGTGGGCGGCCGTGGATCAACCAGCGAGTTGGAGTGATGCAAATGAAATTTTCAAGGCTTGTGTGTGAGGGTGTGGAGCTGCCATTGCTGGTAGAGAAGATAGAGAGAGGATCGTCGCGTGCTGTGAGGAGGAGAGACCCATAGCATTTGGAAGGGGCTCACGGATACAAGTGTGGGGATCGCTGCATAGAAGCCGTTGTATACATCAGATCTCATGGAGTTTACATCCACGATAGAGATTGCAAGAGGGAGAGTGACTGGGAGCCGCAAGATTGAGGATAACCCTTAGATGGGCTGTGAAAGGGTCTTGAAGAATTGAAAGGCAAAATAGACCTTCTATTCATTAAAAATTTTCAAACTGAAAAAAAATTGTTGGGTCCCAAGTTTTGTAAAAGGTGAAGTTTCTTCACACTGAAGAAACAGTTCAAAAACCCAAATTGTCTTTATTTTCACCTCCTTTAGCCTATTTTGGCCAAACGAAAGGCTATAGCCTCCAAACGAAGGGCACCCTGACTGTACCTGCAAGTACGGTACACCAAAACAGAGTGATTGCTACGGAGAAAGTGTTCAAACGTGCCAGAAGTGATTTCACCATTCCACTGGGCATGAAGTTGGTAGTTGGTGACGAGAAGCATTTCAGAAAGCGACGCCAGTTTGGCTTTCAATTTGGCAAAAGAGCGGCGGGTGTCCTGGTAAGCCAAAGATGGCAGGTCATTATTTGTGATTTCTGACATCACGATTGGCTTCAGCATACACTTTATAGCCTACACGTGGAGTTTCAAGCAGTTTGGAGATGGCAAACATCAATGAGGCAATTTTGGGCGATGCAAGCAAACTTGATGGGGCTTCTAACTACAACATCTGGAAATTCAAAATGAAGAGCATTTTGATGGAGAAAGAGTTACGGGAGATTGTGGCAAGTATTGAAATCCGACCAAATACCACTCCAGTTGATATGAGGGCCTTTGATAAAAAGGCACAGAGAGCATTGTCCTTAATCAATCTTTCAGTGAAAGACCATGTAATCACTCATATAAGTGATGCCACGACAGCTAGGGGAGCTCGGGAAGCTCTTAGAATGCAATTTCAAACTTGCAATCATGCTCGGGCCATGTTCTTGAAGTCAAGATTGAACACAATAAGGATGGAAGAAAGTGAATCAGTGGGGTCTTTCTTCATAAGTATAAAGGAAATAAGAGATCAATTTGTGGCAATTGGAGAACCAATTAGGGACGTTGAATTGGTACATATCACAATGAGCGGTGTCTCAGAAGGGCTACAGATGTTTGTGAGCGGCATTGCTTCGAGGAAGAGGTTACCTACTGTTGAAGACTTCCACGGAATCATGTTGCAAGAAGAGCAGCGTCGCGAAGTGGTGAAGTCAAGGCAAACCCCACAGGAGGATCAAGCCTTGCTTGCTAAAGACAAGCAAAAAGGATGGAAAAGGATTCCTAAGAAATCCAAGGATGATGATGACAAGGGAGAGTCATCATCAAAAGGGAAAAAGAAGAAGAAAGAAAAATGTTACTAGTGCCACAAACTGGGTCATTGGGCACGCAAGTGTTACAAGAAAAAAGTGGACATAAAGGCGGGAAAGACAACTCAACAAGGCAACATTGCCGAAGATGATGGAGAAGATGACGAGACAAGTGTCTTCTCATCGGCATTGGCATCCCAAGTTGATGATGGTGCCAGATGGTTCATAGATTCAGGCGCCACAAAGCATATGACCGAGAAACGTGATTGGTTTGAGAAATTCTCACCAATCCATGATGGGGATAAGGTCACTCAAGCCAATGGGGAGAAATGCCAAATACTGGGTGTGGGCAATGTACCTGTACAGTCTTCTGATGGTAAAATTAAGAACATCCCTAATGTGCTTTATGTTCTTGGACTCAAAAAGAGTTTATTTTTTGTTGGTGTAATGGCAAATCAACATCTTAAGGTTGAATTTGTCAAGGATGGATGCCTTATGAGGGATATGAACCACGACCATAAAGTGGTGGCGAAGGGTTATAGAGATAGTAACTGTGGCCTTTATAAATTGGATGCTGCAAAACCAGGAGAATATGGTTTGGCTATCTCAACAACATCTCAATCTGAGTTGTGGCACATAAGACTTGGTCATTTGAACTATGGGAGCTTGAGATTGATGGCAAAGCTGAAGATGGTAATAGGGTTACCGGCATTGCAGGATGATCATCATGCAATATGTGAAGGATGCGTCATGGGAAAGCATCACAGGGAGACATTCAAGAAAGGCGGAGCTGCAAGAGCTAAGAAACCGCTGGAACTCATTCACAATGACCTGTGCGGCCCAATGAAGACCATGTCACTGGGGAAAGCATATTATTTTATGACTGTCATAGATGATTACTCTAGGAGGACATGGATTTATTTCTCAAAGAAGAAATCTGACGCTTTTACTCGCTTCAAGGAGTTCAAGACTTTGGTAGAGAACCAACTGGATGCACGCATCAAAGTGTTAAGATCTGATAGAGGGGGCAAATACAAATCTGATGATTTTGAGGACTTTTGCAAATAACATGGCATTAAAAGACAATTCACATAGTCACACACGCCACATAGTAATGGTGTAGCTGAAAGGAAAAACAAGACTATTATGGAGAGTGCACGTTCCATGATGAAACAAATGGGCTTGACTGATTCACTTTGGTCAGAAGCGTGCAGTGCGGCAACGTTCTTGCAAAACAGGAGCCCTACAGTTGCGGTTTCAAATGTGACTCCAGAAGAAGCATTTACAGGAATAAAGCCAAAAATTGACAAGTTTCGTGTCATTGGATGTAAGGCCTATGTACATGTGCCAAAGGAGGAGCGAAAGAAACTTGCTGCCAAAGCAATCAAATGTATCTTCGTCGGTGATGAGAGGACGAAGGCATACAGGTGTTTTGATCCTGTAATGAACAAGATTCACATAGCAAAGATGTGATCTTTGATGAAACGCATAGGTATGAAGATGAAGACCATGCAAGTGGTGAAAGCATCAAAAGACTTCCCACAATTTTGGAGAAAGAAAATGAAGAAGATGCTCCACAAAATGATGCACGTGAAGATGAGAGTTGAGAGGGCGAATATGAAAGGACACCACCTATTCAAGAGCCTAGGGGGAGGCACTTGCCAATAGGAGCAATAAAGGAGAAACCAGTTGGAAATAAGAGACATTACTTAGACACTCCTTGGGATACATACTCTCCACGTAGTGTATCACCTGAATCTAAGATACCAAAATGGTATGAAAAGATCATGAAGGACACAAAGCTAAATCAACCAGGATCTAGTACACAAGGAGAAGTGAGAAGATCAACGCGGGAAAGGAAGTCTCCCGATCGCTATCATGTGAACTATGCCCTAATGAGTGACATTTTGAAGTGTCGAGAGCCATCAACCTTTGATGAGGCAAAAGTTCACAAAGAATGGCAAAGGGCAATGGAAGAGGAAATAGAATCTATCCACAGACATGATACATGGGAGTTGGTTGATCCACCACTTGGAAAGAAACCCATTGACAAGAAATGGGTGTTTAGAATAAAGTTTCATGCGGATGGCATGATAGCAATGCATAAGGCACGCCTAGTAGTGAAGGGTTATGAGCAAAGCAAAGGAATTGACTATGAAGAGACATTTGCTCCAGTGGCTAAGTGGACTACGCTACGTCTTATCATTGCCTTAGCATCTCATTTTGGGTGGAAGATCCATCAAATGGATGTGAAGTCCGCATTTTTGAATGGTGACTTAGAGGAAGAAGTTTACATGGTCCAACCGTAGGGCTTCATGGCAAAAGGGCAAGAACAGAAGGTATGTAAACTACACAAAGTACTTTATGGCCTTAAGCAAGCGCCACACGCATGGTATGGACGCATTGACACTTACTTTCTTTCTCATGGGTTTGTAAGAACAAATTCAGATCCAAATCTTTATGCTCTTATAAATGATAACAACATTGTCTTGATTGTACTTTACGTTGATGATATCATTATCACGGACAATGATGAGAACCTCACTCATTCTATCAAAGCAAACTTATGCAAGCAATTTGAGATGACAGATTTAGACCTTATGCACTATTGCTTGGGTGTCGAAGTATGGCAAACTGGCAGTGATATTAGGTTATGTCAAAACAAGTATGCGGGCGAGATATTGGAGAGATTTCACATGACAGAGTGCAAACCTTCCATCACCCCTTGCGAAGCTGTTAAGAAATTATCTCGTATTGATAATAGTACACATGTTGATGCTACTCTATTTTGTCAACTAGTTGGGAGTTTGATATATCTTCCGACTACACGTCCTGATATCAACTATGTTGTAAGTTTGATTTGCCAATTCATGTCATCACCCATTATGGACCATTGGAAAGCCGCAAAAAGGATTTTGAGATATGTGAAAGGTACACCTAAGGGTTATGTTGACGCTGATTGGGCAGGAAATATAGATGATAGAAAGCCAACAACAGGTTATGCCTTCAATATTGGTAGCGGTTGTTTTTCATGGTCTAGCAAGAAGCAAGATACTATTTCTCTTTCTTCTACAAGCCGAATATAAAGCGTTGAGTTCTACTACCCAGGAAGCTATTTGGCTACGTAAGTTGTTATGTGAGATTGGCATGAAACATGTAAATCCTACTGTTATTTTCTGTGACAGACAAAGTGGAATACAATTGTCTAAGAATCCTATCTTTCACGCAAGGACAAAACATATTGAGGTGAAATATCACTTTGTGCGTGAGAAGTTACAATCTGAAGATATAAGTATTGTACATTGTTCTACGTTATTACAAGTTGCTGATATATTTACAAAAGCTTTAAGTAAAAAAAAGTTTGAGACTTTTAGAGCCAAACTTGGCTTAGATCTGGTTATGTAAAAAGCCTTTACTTGTAATACTATCATGGAGGTATGTTCCATGAATAGAGTAAACTCTAAAACAAAGAAAGACGTTGATCATTGAGGGAGAGAGTTAAAATAGCAATGATCGACTTACATAGTGCTTTCTTATTTCGACGACACCACGTGTGCTTAGTTCTAGAGTTATCGGTCCATCTTTCTTTTACGAGCCCTTTGAGTGCTTTTAAGCAACTTATCTCTGTACTTACTTATTAGTTGAATATACAGTTGGAGGGAAGCAGTTATGTGGTCTTGTCTTGTTGCACTTGACGTTGTGCTGTGGTGATTGATCCGGTCTGGTGTTTAAATTGTGTTTTTCTTAACTTTTTCATCAAGTGAGTTACCTTACTTTTGGATAGTTTACTTACTTTAGAACAAACTGTATGATTTGTGGGATGTGGCGAGAATCGAAGGACGGATCCTCCAATTCCTCGAATGTTGACTCTCACGCCCTCTACACAAACAAGAGCTCAAACAAGCAGAAGAAGAAAGGCTCAAAACAATGGAAGTCAAATCGAAAGCCGACACAAAGTCAAGAGCAGTTGAATTTACCAACTAAGAAGAAGCTGTTTTGCAAATACTACAAATGAACCAATCATGAGATTCAAGATTATCGGATCCTAAAGGCCAAGAATAACAACAAAGGGCAGTCGAATCAACAAGCAAATGCAACTATAGAGGCATCTTTCATCCCATTAAGAAGTGGATCATTATGTGTTCATAGCAAATCATCAAAAACCATCAAACGATGGCTCCTAGTTTTTTTTATTTCGAAGCCACTTAGCACATGACTAGCCATATCAATTGTTTCGAGTCCTATACGTCTTATAGTACCAAAGGTACGTTCACCTTGGTGACAATAGCACACAAGCTATCAAATGTGAAGGCACTGCAAGTTTAAACTTTTCGAATGACTGATTCAAGCTATAGTCGAATGTCCATGTACCTAACTTATCTACGAATTTGCTCTCTATTAACATAATTACAGATCTATGACATAAAGTAGAATTTGAATATGATAAATGGAAGATCATCAATAGGACAACCAAGATCCCAGCACTCAAAAAGAGACATGGATACTTGTACAAATTAAGTCATTGTGATTCTACTACCAATCAAGCTCTAAATATTATTTTTCATATCGATAAAATTTTACTTTAGCATTATAGACTTAGTCATTTGAATTATGCTTTTATAACATACATGTCTAAATAGTCTATCGTGCTTGATTTTGACTATCCAGATAGGAAAGTCGAATAACATGTCTGCCAAGATCGTATTGTCGGAAAGCAAACTAGGAAACCTTTTAGATTAAGTCATCAGCATGTTGCTAAAAAAGTATTAGATATTGTACATACAAATATATGTGGCCCAACGTAGAATCAGTCATTGAAAGATGCCAAGTATTTCATTACTTTTATTGATAAATATTCCAGAAGAACAACAATATACTTTATCAAGCACAAATCGTAGGCATTCAATTTCTTCAAGGTGTTCAAGGAGCGTGCAGAGAAAGAGACTGGTAAGAAGATCAAAGCCCTGAGGTTAGATAATGGTAGAGAGTATATCTTGACCAAATTCAAGGAGTATTGCCCTAGCGAACAACAATTCATCACTCCTTATTCGCCTTAGTTGAATGGGCTAGTTGAGAGGAATGAATGACAAGCTCATGGAGATCCGCATCTATATACATAGTCCAGGTGGGATCATCTCTGACCATAGGGGTCACGCATGTCCAACGACACGTGTCAGTTGTGTACACTGATGTGAGTCCATAACAAAGGGTCACCTAGTGCCAGTAGGACATTGACACATGGCACCTAAAAGACCTTTAGCTCCAGACCAGCGTTCTGTCCCATAAATGAGACTGTCACCTCATGTAACCTGTTGTGTGCCCTTATGGGTACGTACCATTCTCCCCCCTTTTAAGAATCTCGTTCTAAAGGGAGCAAGCCAGGGAAGTTCAGTCTTAAATAGTCTTCTCTCTCCCAAGTGTCCTCATCTAACTTGCCTTTCCAACGTACCAGAAATTCAGAAGCCAAACGGTTTCTCAATTTGTGACAACGAATGTCCACCACCTTTTTTGGCATGTTAGGCACAAAGGTAGTCAAATCCTCCAACTCAACCGGTTCACCTTCCAAAATTAGAGAATCCTTTCAACTAAGTTGCTCTTTCAAACGACTTGCATGGAAAACAAGATGAACCCCAACCCCAATCGGAAGATCTAGCGACCCGGTTGATTTTCTTTACAACCTTTGTAAGGACCACTATATCATAGAAATAGCTTATGACATTTTTCCATCCTAAGAACCCTTGAATCCTTATAGATTTTAAGATACACTTAGGCTCTGACCTCAAAAAGCATCACAACATTCAACGATTGCATACATTTGAGCAGAAAGACTGTTACTTGTCTATATTAAAATCAAGTATAGTATAGCAATAATCTTTTGAGCGCTGTCTATTTCCCATATCAGCACGTCGGCACAAGAGATTCGGTGTCGGGGACTTCAGCTGAGTCGTTGACTTCGGCTAGTTGCAAAAAATGCGAAGAGTTCGAAGGTCTTCACAAAACTAGTGCCAAGTTAAAATAAGTTGAGTGTCAGCTTTTTCGGGTTTGTGTGAAAAGTGCTAAAAAGCCGAAGGTCGGTGAAAGACCAATCTTCAATCATTTTAGACCTATCGTCACATTTCACCAAAAGTGCGAAACATTCGAATTGTGTGACAAACAATTCAAATATGTAGACTGTGTAAAACTAAGTTAAAAAATGCAGCAGTTTGTGAATACAAGAAAAAACTAAGGAAAAATATTGAGACTTTGAAACGAAGAAACGTTGATGTTTCTTCAGCTCCCTCTCAAAGTAGGTATTTTTCCAATTCCCAAGCTGGCTCTATGCCTTTCAAACATTGCCTTATCCAATGCCTTCATGAATACGTCAACTACCATCTGCCTTATTAGTATGAAGGCGGTCTTCAGCTCATTTCTCTCCACCAGATCTCTGATCAAATAATACCTTATAACAATGTGTTTTTTCTAGAGTGAAACATTGGATCCTTTGTTAGATGTATTGCAGATGTGTTGACCATGTGTAGGATCAATGGCTCGTTGGTGCTCATTCCATAGTAGTGCAAATGACACTTTGATTGTCACAGTAGAGGGTCGTTGGGTGTGACTGGATAATTTTGATATATGCAAGTAGGTTCCTCAGCCAAATTGCCTCCTTGGTAGCATTTGTGACAGCTATGTATTCTGATTCTGTGGAGGATAATGCTATTGAGGTCTATTTTTGGCTGTTCCATGAAATCGAGTCTTGATTGAACAAGAACACAAATCCAGAGGTCGATTTTCTTGTATTAATATCTCCTGCCCAATCTGCATCTATGTAGCCCTCTATAATGTTGGCGGAGTGAATGCTTCCATAGCAGATGCTGAGGTGTTTTGTAGCTTGGACATACTTCATGACCTTCATGAGAGCCTTCCAATGGGCTAGACATGGATTTGAAAAAAATTGGTTGAGAGAGCTGATTGAGTAAGCAAGGTCGGGTCGAGTGCATAACATAGCATACATCAATGAACCGATTATGGGGTGAAACAGATAATGCTTCATTTCCTCATTCTCTGACTCAGATTTTGGACATTTCTCCTTTGATAGCTTCAGACTAGAGTCGAGTGATAAGTGACTCGGTTTGCACTCGGCCATTCCATATTTTTCCAACACATTGGTGAGGTATCTTTGCTGACTGATGAAAATCTGTCTGCTGGGTCGAATTCGAAAAATCTGAATTCCAAGATAGTATTGTGTTGGACCCATATCAGTCATCTTGTACTCCTGTGCTAACAAGCATTTGGTATCCTTCAACAAATTTAAATTGTTACTAATCAGTAACGTGTCATCAACATAAAGAGTGATGATTATGAAGGACTCCTATACAGACTTAAAATAAATATTTGAGTCTGCCGAGTTTGGAGTGAAACCATTCTCGATTAGAAAAGTATTAATCTTCTGAAATCAAGCTCTTGGAGACTGTTTCAAACCATGCAAAGCTTTGTAAATTTTACACACTAGGTGCTCCTTACCCTTCAGCTCATATCCTTCTGGCTGGGACATGTAGATTTCCTCTTCAATGGTGTCATTGAGGAAGGCAATTTGGACGTCCATTTGATGAACTTCAAGGTCGGCTGCAACTGCATAGGAAAGAAGTAAACAAATTGAAGTATGCTTTACAACAGAACTAAGGGTTTCGGAATAATTCAGATCTGGAATCTGGGAGAAGACTTTGGCTACCAATCTGGCCTTGTATCGATTTATTTTACCTTCAACATCATACTTCACCTTGAATAACCACTTGCATGGAATTAGATTTCGATCCTTTGGCAGATCAGTTATAGTCCAGATTTTATTCTTGATTAGAGAATCGAATTCTGCATCCATGGCAGCTTTCCACTGGTCAATACTAGGTGTTGTCATTGCCTCATGAATTGTGTTTGATTCCTATACAAAACAGCAAGCCGGATCATCCATGAATCAGGATGGAGACTGTCTGGGTCGATTTGATCTTTTGGATTGAATTTCGACTCTTTGATGTTGTTCGATCCATTGAGGTTCTTTTTGGAGCTTTCCCTTTGTGATCGAAAAATTGGTCTTCCACGAATATGACATCTTTGTTCGTGAATGTCTTATGAGTGGTCATGTTGTAGAACTTGTATGCCTTGTGATATGGGGAGTAGCCAATGAAAATTGATTTTTTTGCTCTTGTCATCCAGATCCTTTCTTAGATCTTCAGACATCTGAGCATAGAAAATGCAACCAAACACTCGAATATGTTTGAGTGATGGCTTCGATCCAGTCCACACCTCATAGGGCATCTTGCCATTTAGGGCCTTAGTGATGCATCGATTTTGTAGGTAGGCAACTATAGTGACAATTTCTGCCAAAAATCTTTTTGGAAGGGAGTCTTGACAATGGTATTTGCGGTCAAGAACTTTCGTCATTATCTTATGGCAACTCATTATTTTGTATTCTACATTGATTATCAACCTTTGCTCTTCCTAGTCAACAAAACCTGCAACACAAGGAGAATCACTAGATGGTTATTCTTGTTGTTGGAGTTCGATTTCCATGTAGTTGTACGCAAAGGCAAGCAACAATATATGGCAGATCATGTGTCACGCATAAAATCAATGTAGAATTCCCGACCTAGTGATGAGTTACCAGATGCCGTTTTATTCTACATGGATGTTGTACCAGATTGGGTCGTGGACATAGTTGAGTACTTAATGCATGGCCAACCTGATCGGCCTCTCGACAGCAACAGTCTCGCCTCCAAAAAGCACAAAAGATCCAGGACGAAAAGGCATCGATTGGTGTGGGACCACCAATCCAATAAGGAGGGGGATAATGCTAGCAACTGTGCTAACACAGAGAAAATAAAAAAAAGAAAGAAATAAAACTCCGTGCATCAAAAGCATCATCCGATTCTCTCATTAGTATTTGTTCTTCATTCTTCTCAGTCTCTCTGATACTAGAGACGCGAGAACAATGTTTTGTAAGACCACGTATGAGTATTTGTCAATAAACTTCAACCATGGCATGTGTTTTGTAAGTCCATGAGTAGAAGCTTAAATTTAAATAAAAAAGCTTAAACTTAGATTTAGAACTTAGACTTAGGAAACTTAAGATTAGAAATATTTTATCTTAAGTTTTCCTAAGTTAAGAAATTTGAAGTTCTAAATCCTAAGTTAGAAGTTCTAGAAAGGCTAGAAATAGATTAGTCCCATAAGTTAGTAGACACTTATGAAGATCCTCCTTGCCATAAAAGGAGAGGTATTTGCATTGTAAACAACACTCTGAGATTATGCTAAATTGCTCTCTATTGAGATTATCATTCTATTTCTTTGTGTTCCCATTGGAAGGTGCATAGCTTGAGGGAAGGTGCTCGGGCCTCCTCTTGCCTCCTTTCATTGGCTTATTGTGGCATGTTTTTATTGGTTTATTTAGTTAGCCGCAACTTATCTTTCAAGCCCTCTGGGTGTTAATTTAGGTCCTAGTTTAGCAACTTTGCTAGCTGGGTTTGCCTTAGCAAGGATTTTTATTGCTGTTTCTAATTAGCTTTATTTTCGTCTTGAGCACTAGTTGAGTAAGCCTTAGTGCTCTGATCAAAGCCAAGCCAACATTGGACAAGAGGAGGAAGAGAGCTATCATGAGGACTCACTCATGATGTCAACCTTTTCATCATCAAATGTCAAAGGTGAAGATCCTTGGTGGATAGATAGTGGGGCTAGCTCCCACATGTCGGGTAAAAGGGATTATTTTTCTCCACTCACACCTTATGTAGGACCTATAAAGTCCATTTTTACAGCAAACCATGAATGTAAAGTTGAAGGTGTGGGATCCATTCCCTTATGCTTAGGATCCTCCAAGAAGACTAAGATAGATGGTGTTCTCTTCATTCCTAGCATCACTAAGAATTTGCTTAGTGTTGGCCAACTTTTAGATCATGGTTTCATTGTGGAGTTCTCTACTAATGTATGCAACATCAAGAAAAGTGAGATGATCATAGCAAGGGGAACAAGGTTTGGGAGGTTATTTAAGCTTGATGCTTTTGTAAATCCTAACCAAGCTGTGATGGTAGCTGAGGAGACCAAGATGACCACATTTGACTTGTGGCACAAGAGGCGATCATGAAGAGGAGCTAGAACCAAGAACACCAAGCACACCAAGAAGATCCACAAGGTCAAGGATGGAGCCATTAAGGCTCACATACAAGGACAAGGGTAAGCAAGCCGAGGGAAGTGCTTTTCTTATGCCTTCATCACATCTTTTGAAGAGCCTTCAAATGTTAGTGAAGCTTTAGAAAAGAGTGGTTTCAAGCTATGTGTGATGAGTACAATGCATTGATGGAGAATGATACTTGGATGCTTGTTGATTTGCCTTTGGATAGGAATGTAATTGGATGTAAGTGGGTTTTTAAGCACAAGTTGAATCAAGATGGGAGTGTTTCTAAGCACAATGCAAGGCTTGTAGCCAAAGGGTATGCTCAATCAAAAGGCATAGATTATGATGAGACCTTTGCACCCGTGGCAAAGATGGTCACCATAAGACTAATCATTGCTCTTGCTTCTCACTTTGATTGGTTATTGTTTCAAATGGGTGTGTCAAATGCTTTCTTAAATGGTCATTTGGAAGAGGATATATTCATGGAGCAGCCCGAGGGCTTCATCAAGAAAGGTATGGAAGACAAGGTGTGTCATCTCAAGAGGAGCTTGTATGGTTTGAAAAAAGCTTCTAGAACTTGGAACATAAGGCTCAATACTTTTCTTATCTATGTTGGATTTACTCCTAGTGAGTATGATCCCACTTTGTACATAAGATTAAGTGCAAAAGGCATTGTACTTTTATTACTTTATGTTGATGATATCATACTTAGTGGAGATGATTTAGAAGGTGTTGAGAAAACTAAGCTAGATCTATCCAAAGAGTTCAAGATGGTAGATCTCGGGCTTTTGCACTTCATTTTGGGTATGGAAGTACTTAGATCCTTAGATTATGTCTTCATTTGTCAATCTAAGTATGACATTTCATTACTCAATAGATCTAACATGCATGGATGCAAGCATGTAGAGACTCCTATGGAGCATGATGTAAAAGTGACCAATAAAGAGGATGAAAGATCCTTCAAGGAAATCACTCCCTTATAGGCAACTTATTGGCTCCTTAATGTGGATAACCATAACAAGACCTGATCTTTGCTATAGTGTTTGCAAGCTTAGTCAAAATATGCAAGATCCATTAGTTATCCATTGGAAATGTGCCAAAAGAATATTGAGATACATCTCGGGCACACTAGATTTTGAGATCCTTTATAGAGGTGAATCCATTAACTTGCATGCTTTTAGTGATTCAGATTTTGCAGGGGACAAGAAGGATAGAAAGTCAAGAAGTGCCTTTGCAACTTACATTGGAGAAGGTGTGGCTTCTTGGCTATCAAAGAAGCAAGAAACAATATCTCTTTCATCAACTGAGGCCGAGTACAAGGCTCTAACAACCACAACCAAGGAAGTACTATGGATCAAGAGGTTGCTTGAGGAGCTCAAAGTGATCAGATCAGGTGTCATTCCACTCATCTACAATGACAACATCTCAGCTCAACACCCTAGCATCCAATCCAATCTACCATGCAAGGAGCAAACACATACAGATTGCTCACCACTTTGTAAGAGAAAAGGTCCAAGCTAAGGAGGTCTCATTGGAGCATGTTTCAAGTGAAGAATGCATAGCTGATATATTGACAAAGCCTCTTCAAATGAATGCTTTTTTGAAGCTTAGATTAGCCCTTGGCTTAATAAGTAAAGCTATGTTATCATCTAGCTAGATTGTGAGGAGGAGTATTGAAATTTCACAATTCTAGCTTGACCATTTTTGGTCACATGCATTGTACTTAGCAAGATGGCCATGTAAATAGATGCCACACGTGCCAAATCACATAGGATGCTTTCCAATAAGTTCATTCCTCATTCCGTTTGTTCAATCTTTTTATTCCATCGCCTTTATATTTTAATCATGCTTATCGCTTAGGTGATATTTCGGTTATCCCTTCTACTAATGGTACCAGGCAAGGTAACCCCTTGGGTGGTTCTCTTTTTGCTTTGGTGCACTTTCAAGCAATACGAGATTTTTTAGTTTCTTTCCATATTCTTTGTTTGCCCATTAGGACCCTTTTGAACTCAAAAATGGCCACATTTAATCTCATGTGAATGCCACAGTAGTCACAGTTAATGTGCATACTATATTTCTAGTAACTATGCATACTACATTTCTACAAATGTAACTAGTCTGGTTAGCAAATTTCATTATACTAACCAGCAAAGTTAAATAAATTTAACTTGAGGTATTGACGTCGAACAAGTCGAGCAAACCAATGGGATACGTCCATGTTGCCCGACACAAATGGTGTAATATATTTTTATTTTTCAGTTTATTTGGGCTACGCTACGTAGATTTCAAATTTGTGCATGTTGATTGGACCAGGTGGAGGTCGAAACTAGAGAAAAAAAAAAGAACGACATCTTTACAAAGGGCCTTTTTTAATTTTGGAGTTCCTCTAATGCCCTACTTTAACCCTATGGTGCACGTTAAAACAACCTATTATCATCACTTATGGCTTTGAAGGCCCCACATGGTAGTTACCACAACGTAAAAAGCCTTGTTCTTTTATTGACCCTTTTGACAACTGCAAGAAGCCTCTTAGTTCATGGGACCATATATTGACTTTCTGCTTCATATATTAATGTGGGCTTGTGAGACCATATATTAGCTTTCTACTTCATACCATATTGGTTTTGAATATTTTGAAGTTTTGAGCTTTCCAACATAAATTACGAAGTTCTCTTGTTTCAAAATCAAATATTTGAAAGGCCATTATTCTTTAAAAAAAACTTCTCTTTTCAACATTTGATGATTCAAAATGTCAAACGAAAAGGCAACAATGGCTCATGAAGTTTGAAAGTTAACTCAATAAATGCTATTGTGACCATATATATTAACTTTCTACTTCATATATAATGCGGGCCGTGGGACCATATATTAACTTTCTACTTCATACCATATTGGTTTTGAATAGTTTGATGTTTTGAGCTTTCAATCATAAATTACAAAATTCTCTTGTTTCAAATTTAAATATTTGAAAGGCCATTACTCTTTAAAAGACTTCTCTTTTCAACATTTGCTAATTCAAAACATCAAATGAAAAGGCAACAATGTCCAAAAGATCCCATGAAGTTTGAAAATTAACTCAATAAATGCCATCTTTTCAACATTGGCTAATCAAAACGTCAAATGAAAAGGCAACAATGGCCAAAATGGCCCATGAAGTTTGAAAGTTAACTCAATAAATGCCATTGTGACCACCCTCTGATTAATTCATATCTTCACCCTACTAAGTATATGGCCAAAATCCCCTTTTCAACCCTAACAAACATAACATAAACCCTTGCTAGTAGATGTGAAAGATTCAACTAGTTTCATCACATTTTGCTATATTTTCATATTTGGCATATTGAGGGAAAAACTTGTTTTAAACTTAGAGGTTGACTTTTCAAAGTTCATTAGTCTAAATTTCATTTGAATAAACACTTTTTGAAAGTGTGGGAAAGTTAGAATGCGAGTTAGAGTAGATTCAAATTTGAATAGTTGGGTACATTGAATGTAGACCCAAAATTAGTAGGGTTAGCATTTTGGTGGGAAAGCCAAGTGGCCAGATAGGGTTTGGACCTATTATAAAAGGATGTAGCTGGTGAAGAGAGTAATCTTTTCTCTTCTCTATCTCATTTCATGCTTATACATGGTTCTCTTGGGTTCTACTATTCATTGGTGCACTATCTTGGTGATTGCTTGCAATTCTATGTGTATAATGATCTATATTTGTTATTTTTGGATCCACACGTGTGAAATAGAGTAGCTTGCTGGTTTTGTACGGACAACAACAGTACATAATCATTTCATTCAAGTTTGATCAAGTTCTATTAGTGTTTGCATCTCAATTTGTGTGTAGATGTTGATTTTTATACATTGGTGAGATTGGTACTGTATTTCTCTTTCTAACCAAAGGTCATTCAAGTAGAGATTGGATCTTAAGGATCTGAAATCTTTCACATGGTATCAGAGCTTGTGTTTCAGGTTACAAAGGAGAAAATCAGATCTATCAATGATTTGGTGAAGATATCAAGTCTAGAGCATGCTAGAGAGGATTCTACACCAAAATCGGATTTTTTGCTTTTGTAGATTGGATCTTTTGTAGATCAAAACACTAAATAGGTCAATATACTTGATCAATTTCGATTTTTGAGTTTACATACTGAATTTGGCCGATTTTTGGATCATTGGATTAGCCTAAGTGGTGGCTTATAGATTGCATATCAAATTTTTAGCATTTGCATGTAGATTTGGAATAGTCAATTTTTTGTGATTTTGTCAAAACCCTAATTTTGATTGGATCTGTAGAGAGTGAGGTTGCTGGACTTCATTTGAGTGTGTTTCAATCTTAGGAAGTGGCAAAAGTCATTAGATTGAGGATAGATCATAGGTTGATCAAGATTCCATGATTCTATGTGTTGATTTGTTTGATAAGTGCTAGAAGAGAATTTGTGAGATAGTTTCAAATCTTAGTGATTTCTTTTGAAAGAATTTGGTTGTTCAAAGGAGTGCTTTGTGCATTGAAACAGGTTGAAAGAGAAAATTAGGTCATTGCTACATGGCAACCTCAATTGGAGTCATGTTGGAAGCCAATGATAGGCTTACCTCAGCTAACTATTCATTGTGGGAAGTGAGGATGGAGTCACTTCTTGAGATGAATGATGTTTTGGATATTGTTGTAGGTTTGGAGGAGAGACCAACAACACAACAAGATCAAATGAGGTATGACAAGAGGGCCAAGAAGGCTCTACACATGATAAAGATGAATGTTACCAATAAACTTCTCAAGGAAGTTGGTAAGTGCACGTCATCTTTGGAAGCTTGGAATTCATTGAAGAAGCTTTATGAATCCAAGTCTACTTCTGAAGTGCTGACTCTAAGAAGGCAAATCTTTTCTTGTTTGCAAAAGAATGAAGAAAGTCCAAGTACTTTTGTTTTGGGAATGAAAGCATTGAATGATGAGTTGGCTTGCATTGATGAAAACATTAAGGAAGGAGAGCTTATTCAAGTAGTTCTTAATGGCTTGTTGGATGCTCATGCTAACATTGTTCAAAGTATTGCTATTCAAAAGACTTTGCCAAGTTTGATGGATCTTCAAGAGATCTTGATCAATGAGGAATATAGGCTTCAAGCAAGAGGTGGATCTACATCGACACTTCAAGATGATGCTATGTTCACAAAGGGCAAATTCAAGGGCAAAACCAAAAGTAAGTGGTCTAAAGGGAAAGATCGAGTAGATGCTTCCTCAAGTGGCAAAAAGAAGGATAGATCAAAGCTCAAGTGCTTCTATTGTGGCATCAAAAGACACTTTGCAAGTGAGTGCTACAAGAAGAAGAGAGATCAAGGAGACAATCAAGGTAATCTAACTTTTGATGATGATGGTTTGGATGTTCAAGATGCAAACGATGATGCTTTTGTGATGTCTTCATGTATGCTTGCTAATGATGAAGATCTAGATCCTTGGTGGATTGATAGAGGAGCAAGTTCACACATGAACTTCCACAAAGAGTACTTCACTTCTTTGTTGGCATATGGAGATGACAAGAGGGTGATCTACACGGCCAATGATGGTGAGTGTGCAATCAAAGGGATTGGCACAATTCTTATTTCTCTCTCTACAAATAGGAATGTTCATTTGGAGGACATCTTGTTTATTCCATCTATTACCAAGAATTTGCTTAGTGTGAGCCAAATGCTAAGTAAAGACCTCAAGGTGGAGTTTGATGGAGATGCTTGTTTGATCAAAAGGAAGGATGTCTTGATTGGAAAAGGTAAAAGACAAGGGAAATTGTTCAAACAAGATGCTTGTGTTATTGCTAACCAAGTTGGATGTGTTGCAAGGGAGCAAATTTCTATTCAAGAGAGGTTTGGCACAAAAGGATGGGACACCTCAACTTCAAGTCATTGGAGGTAATGGCAAGGAAGAAGGTTGTGATTGGTCTTCCAAGTTCCTTAAGTAGTGTCAAGCATGTTTGTGAGTCTTGTGCTTTGCCTAAGTCACATAGACTACCTTATACTAGCTCTAATTCTAGATCTACAAAGCCTTTTCAACTTGTACATTCCAATATTCATGGATTTACTACAATTAGCAATAGTGGAGCTAAGATGTATGTAACATTCATTGATGAGTTTAGTAGATTTTGTTGGGTCTATCTACTTAAGAGCAAGGATGAAGTGTATGATGTCTTTGTCAAGTTCAAGAATGCAAGGGAAAACCAATTTTCCACAAAGATAAAGTGCTTGAGAGGTGACAATGGTGGTGAGTTACAACATCAAGGACCCCACAACAAAATGGAGTGGCTGAAAGGAAGTATAGGACTTTATGTGAAAGTGCTAAAGCTATGAGGTTAAGTGCTAATCTTGACAAACCATTTTGGGATCAAGCTTTGTTGTGTGCCAATTTCTTGTGCAATAGGTGGCCGACTGCTATTTTGGATGGAAGGACACCCTTTGAGATGCTATTCAAGAGGAGGCCGAGTGTCAACTTGCTAAGAGCCCTTGGATGCACATGCTATGTCAACATTACTCTTGATGATAGGACCAAGGAGGATCCATCTTCAAGAAGAGGTATTTTTGTTGGATATAGTGAGGTGAGTAAAGCCTATAAGGTTTGCATTCCTTCTACTAACAAAGTGATTGTTGGTAGAGATGTCATTTTTTATGAGGGAACATTCCAAAGGTGTCTTCAAGCATGATTGATGGTAGAGTGGATGGATCTAACATTCTTGATGTTGATGAGAAGGATCCTACTTTGGATGGTGGTGATGATGGACCTTCATCAAGTCAAAAGCCAAGGAGAACATCAAGAGAAAGACAAGTACCTTCAAGGCTCACATATGATCAAAAGGGTAAGTAGTAGTTTCCGGAAATTATGTTGCTTTCCTAACCTCTTTGGATGAGCCTACAAGTGTAGATAAATCAAGGAAAGAAAAGGAGTGGATCCAAGCAATGGATCTTGAGTATCAAGCTCTTATGAAGAGTAGAACATCTTTTGGAGGATCTTCTTGTGTACATGGAGCTATGCAAGTGGATGGATTTTGTCTTTCTGTAAAATCAAGTATTGGATTTGGAAAACAAAGTTTGTTCAATGACTTTGATGGTCAAGTTGAAGATCAAGATGTTGATCTCAAAGGGCTTCAACTAGTCAAAAGGGAAGTTGGCAATTTGGAGCTAGTCAAGAGCATCAAAGGAGAGGTAATTGGCAAAGGTGTTATGGATATGTTTTTACAGCATATTGAAGACTCAAGTAAGGTCAAAGGAGCAGCAAGAAAATGTTGTTCAGGTTTACTTCACTTGTTCTATCTCATGTTTGAGCAATTTCATGTGGATGTGTGCAAGTTGTCAAGATATGGTAAAACTAGCTACATTGGTGAGCATTGTTTTGATGTTGGATTTGTACTAGCATTCTTGGCTGATTTTGTTGATGGAAATGAAGCTATTGGAGGTTCATTATGTCACTCATTCATGGTCAAGTCATCAAGGCTTGATGGCATCTTATGGCAAGATGGAGATGGAGGCTCATTCATGGAGTATCATAGTGGATACAAGGCAACAAAGGACAAAGGAGGAGACATGCAAGCAAATGTTGATCACTCACATTTATTGTTTGTTTGCTGCATTTTTCCAGAGAGTTCAGAGTTGGAAGCATGGTGGAATCATTTCATTTACATTCTATTTGATTCTTCATGTACTAGTCACATTTTGACATGTAAAATTGATGTAAGAAATAGTGAAGCATCCCAAGTGGACACTATTCTCTATATCAATTATGGTTGTTTCTATTTTGAGCATTACATGATCACTGAAAGGAGATCTATTCTTAGGAATAAGATCATTCTTATGATGGATCAAAGTTCTGTTGTCAAAAACTATGCAAGGAGCAAGCATATTGAGATACAATATCATTTTGTGAGGGAGCAAGTCATTGCAAAGGAGGTGGAGCTTCAACATGTGTCTTCAAGGGAATGTTAGTTGATATCTTCACCAAAGCATTGGGAAAAGACTTGTTCATGAAGCATAGGACTTCACTTGGAGTGTTATCAAAGTCTATGCTAAAACTAGTTGAAGAGGGAGTGTGAAAGATTCAACTAGTTTCATCACATTTTGCTATATTTTCATATTTGGCATATTGAGGCCAAAACTTGTTTTAAACAGAAAGGGTGACTTTTTAAAGTTCATTAGTCTAAATTTCATTTGAATAAACACTTTTTGAAAGTGTGGAAAAGTTAGAATGCGAGTTAGAGTAGATTCAAATTTGAATAGTTGAGTACATTGAATCTAGACCCAAAATTAGTAGGGTTAGCATTTTGGAGGGAAAGCCAAGTGGCCAAATAGGGTTTGGACTTGCTATAAAAGGATGTAACTCGTGGAGAGAGTAATCTTCTCTCTTCTCTATCTCATTTCATGCTTATACATGGTTCTCTTGAGTTCTCTTGGGTTCTACTATCCATTGGTGCACTATCTTGGTGATTGCTTGCAATTCTATGTGTAGAATGATCTATACTTGCTATTTTTGGATCCACACGTGTGAAATATAGTAGCTTGCTGGGGTACGGACAACAATGGTACATAATCATTTCATTCAAGTTTGATCAAGTTCTATTGGTGTTTGCATCTCAATTTGTGTGTAGATGCTGATTTTTCTACATTGGTGAGATTGGTAGTGTATTTCTCTTTCTAACCAAAGATCATTCAAGTAAATTGGATCTTAAGGATATGTAATCTTTCACAGTAGACACGTACTCATGTTGCATCCATGATTTAAATGCCACATAGGACTGATTAGTGATTTAATTAAAAAAGAATAAATCACTAAGTGAATGAAAAAAGAGGCCCCTGATGACACTCATATTGTGGGGCCTCCTAACAATGTCATTTCAACTTTCTTTCTACATGCATTCTTTTGTACTCCGATGGGTTTTTCCATCTGTTATTGATAAAAATAAAAAGTTTTTAATTTTCCAACTCATTTGAAAAAATTGAAAGAGATTTTATTCTCTATTTTAAAAAAATCTACTATCTATTTATTTTCATCACAACAACATATCTGAAATCCAATTAGTAAGTTGTGAAAAAATTCCAAACAGACAGTTTGAGTTGCCCAATAGGATCGTTGTTTTGTAAGTCAGAAATTTGAATTTACAACCCAACTTAGACTTGTAATAGCTTGTAACGCTGATGCAGGCCTAAGAAGAGTGCAATGGCTATCTCCCTTAATGAAATCCACCTATCTATGAGTTCTTTAGCTCCTTTGGACAATCCATATGAACGGAAATCTTCTCAACAAACAAAATTTGCTAACATATGTATATGTTTCTTGGCTGAATCTGATCTCCTTGGGTAGCGATGGAGCGTGCCATAGAATGATCAAACAACAACCCATACTCCAAAGAATGATCAAACAACAACAAATAGAAAACTTTATCGATGATAAAATTCTTTCATTCCTTTGTTGTCAGAGCCACAACCTCCTGCTAGTGAGGTTGGCTACATAGGTGATCTACCAAATGTCCTAGTCCAAGATTATGAAGTTTTGACAAAAAATCTGTTACAATCAATAGAGTGGCAAGTATAATTTTTTTTTTGGCAACATGTTAAGCTACTAATGGTCGGTTATATACAACATATATACAACATAGCAGTGCTAAGGCAATGCCAAGGAAGGGGAGATTCCCAAAGATGTCAATCGCAACAAGGTGTGTGGGTAGAGTTGTTAACCATGGCCGGCCAGGCGTAGGCTCTCGGACCGCTATGAAGTGACATCTTTCAGGCTCTCCTCTTCCTTGGCATTGCCTAACTAGCCCTGCTACATTGTATATGTTGTATGTAACTGACCACTAGTAGCTTACCTATAGCTACTAATGCTCTTACTAAAAAACAGGACCCAAATAAGCTCAATGACTTTTGGGCATCATAGTATGTACTCCTCTTTTTGTGAAAAAAAATATATTCGTTACCTATTTCTCGTCCTTATTCAGCTAACAATATATTAAATATTACGAAATTCTTGGTATTATATATGTTTTAAAAACATAGCTAAAACATCAATTTCTTGTTTTGTTCATTGTTATAAAGAGAATACTAAAACAACACAATATTTGAAACATTGTTTTCGCAAATGATGTTCATAAAAATTCTCTTAAAAAAGATAATGGCAATTGCTAAATATTATGTATCTAAAAAATAAGTGATTTGAAAATCTATTGATTTTTAACATGCGTTAACGTTAATCTTAATTTCTTAGAATAATAGCCATCTAAAAAATATTAGGTTTCATATATTTTGTACAATTTTAAAAGGAGCTCTACTCTTAAATTAGTCAATTTCATGCATCCTAGCTTACCTAGAATCATTGAAATTTGTTTGAAAGTTTGAGTGGTAACTCCCAAGTTTCATAAGTGATTGAGATCCTCGGCATTTTTAATTTTCAACATTCCTTGTCTTAAGTAGACCAAACATTGGAGGAAGATCCACATGAAGATGTGATAAAACATAGGCATCAATATATAAAATAGAAATAAACAAAAACAGTAATGTTTGAGTTTCAACAAGTAAATTAAGATCAAATATAGTGATAAACTCATCTGATTATATGGATATGACATCTTTATTTTTTATGCCAAACAAATGCTCATCTCTTGAGATGGCAACAAGCAAATGTTCATCTTTGGATATGGCAACAACCATATCTTTGAAGTATTGTTACTTTTTTGAGTCATTTTTAAATATTTTATACTTAAAAGAAAGTTCAATTTTAATATTGCAATATCTATCACTTGAACTTCATAGCAAAAAGCTTTTCTAAAAAATAAAAATAAAAAGATCAAAATTCATGGCAATTTTCTAAAAATAAAAATAGACTATTTAATTCTTATTGAAATATTAAATAATGTTTTGACTTTATCAAGTTTTTCTTATATACAAATTTGAACATGTAAAAAAAATTTAATAATTTTTTTTGTTAGCATTGTCATTATCTATTATAGAAATGAAATTTTCTATTTAACACTACATTATATGTTTGTTAAACATTTATTGGCATTAGAGGCATGGATAAAAGCTCCCGAGTATACGGTCTCAAATGTATTTTCACCAACAAGAGAACCTTGACCCTAATGAAACGAAAATCTAATTGACATATATCTTTAACTGATGGTGGTAGACAATCATTCATGTGCATATAATGACTTGCATGCAAATTCACCACGTTATAAGCATAGATGCACTGCGATTCTGAATCGCAATTCAGAAACACAGTTCGGGTTTTTCTCAGAATCGCGTAGAATCGTTTTTTTTTTTTTTGAAAATTTTTAGACAATATGGGTATATGATTGAGAGCATTATGACTGTGAAGTTTGTCGACTGTTTCGGGTGCGAAACACCAAAAAGTGTGTTTTCACTCAGGGAGTTGGAAGGCCAAATCACGAAGAGACCTTATCGTTGGGTGGGCGTTGCCCGCCCAACGCCCCACATAGCCCCTCGGACCCCCTGTTTCTCGAGGGGCTACCGCCCCCCGAATCTCCTAGAGCTTCCTGCTATATAGACACTATAGATAAAAATGCTATCACCTCCCGTAAATAAAAATGAGGTCTGAGAAGGGCCCAATATTTCTGCCCCCAACTGTATGCACATTGCACTCACATCTCCAATGAAACGACTACAAAAGTGATCATCATCCATACAATTGATAGCCCAAACTGTAGGATTAACATATACTGAAAACCAAAGCAAATGACAACCAGATAGCTACTGAAAATAAGATTGGTTTGTGCCTCATCTACTGCACTTCGGAGAGGAAAAACGCTGATCCCCTAAAAAAAATTTCAGCCATAAGCCATTTTTCCAATTTTTTTTTTTTTTTTTTTTTTTTTTTTTGCAATTCTGGGTTCAAAATCGCGATTCACAAATCGTGGACCCACCGAATCGCGATTCGGTGCATCTATGATTATAAGTAAAAACTTCAAATACTAAGTAATGTTAAACTAGAGATATGATTTCTCATGAAATTTTTTACTAAATTGGTACCTCTATTTTGGGAAATGTCTATATTCTTGTGTCGGTTATATCAGTTCGAATAAGCTCCTTGGTGTTTTAGTCCAAAGAGAAAAATCTGGATGAGCTAGTAGATAGATACTATTATATCTTCACAAGATTGACCTTGAATACTTTGCATACTTGAAGACCTTTTCTAATAAGAATAACTGCATAAAATGTTTTTCCTAGATGCTTTTTATCAAGCGAATTTTTGGCTTTTTAAGTGTATAGCAAAAAGGACATTTGAATAAGTAGGAATTTGAGTTAGCAAATCAAGTTTTTGGCATATGGTTGAACAAAGGATATGCAGTTAGAATATCATAATCCCACAGATTCTTTTGATAATTTTTTTACAAGTGCATTCTTTTATTAAGAGAGTCAATTTCTTACTTTGAGCTTCAATCGCTAAAATAGGGAACTTCAAGAAAAACATAACATGTGGGACTTACATTATGACCTCTTAGGATCCATTGAGTGATATAAATGTGTGGTTAATGCTGCAGCATATAACCCTCAAATAGTAGCACAATCAGCTATACTTCAATTTCACAACCTAGGGCAGAGCATATCCACACTTTCTATAAGAACCAGTCCGATGCTTTGGCAATGTTGCTCATAAAAGATTTCTAGCTCTTGTATGAAGCCCTAACAATGTAGTATAACTTTATTCTGGGGTGAAACAATAATCAGACTGTGCAGGCTCCTGAAACTGTAACAAATAAACTTGTGCTAGGTGTAGTACGATTATGTTCTCTTGCATTTTTTAAAATTCATATGATCTCTTGATTCCATTTCAACGTTTTATTTGAATAGGGCCACAAGCAACAAGTTCACTCATATTTAAATGAACATTAAGCAGCCCAAAAACATATCATAAACTTCCTTAATACAATATCTCAGCAATAGATGCCTAGATAATTCAATGGAGAAACAAAATAAATGTCACAAATCTAATAGTTCTCATATACTCTATTTCTTGGAATTTCTAAATGTAAACATATACATTTCAGACCCTTAAAGCATGTAGGGTCAAAGGAAACAATTATTTTCAGCATGTTTCTGGTTGACAAGCACCATACCCAGTCAACATACAAATCCTGATTGCATCATCAAGAAGAATGGGTCCATACATTCCAAAATAACAAAGCCCAACAGAATGCCAAATAATGAGCACATTCATGTGGAATTTGTGGAATTTATTAGAGTGCAGTCCTATTTGGAAACCAGCTGGATTTAGATGAATAGCTGCAATCATGTTAAATGTCCTTCATAGTGCGGCGCATTGTCTTCCTTTTTGTAGAGTCTAGTACCTTTTTCCGCAATCGTATTGCTTTTGGAGTTACCTGCAGAACATCTTAGAAATGTCAAGAAAATTGTCTATTCTCGAGTTACCTTACCATATACACATGTTTGTTGCAGTTCACGACAAGACCACTAGGCTTATGCACATGATGGAATAGGTCAATTTAAGTTAATCATCTTCTCAACTTGCTTCCAATGACCCAGGAAGCTAAAAGGCCGTTAGATAAGGCATTTATTTGTTTGCACAACACAATGTCTCATGTTTTCCATTATGCAGCCACACATAATATCCTGAAATATTAGTATGGTAATCACCTACATTCACTCTTCATGACTGCATGGTAAAAATTGCACAATGGACTCCCTGTGTACATTCTGTGACTAACTGGCCAGATTTGTGGGACTCCAATTTCCCTAAAATTCAACATATCATTCTGTGGCTACAATTGAGCAGATTGTAAAATTCCTGAGTCTGGAACCATATGCCCCACACATAATGTTACTTTCAGTGTCTATCAAAGATTAAAATTGTGCATGTTGACAAAATATTTGTATTTTGTAACCATAAATATGTATAAACGCTGTGCTAGATCAACTTAATAAGTCATGATTCACAATCAGGTAGAGAATTGCAGCATTCAACGTATATTCTCTCTCTCTCTCTCTCTCTCTCTCTCTCTCTCTCTCTACATCCGACATGGTACTTGCTGCCATCAAGAAGATCAAGTCCCATAAGGCGAGGGAAATCGAAGACCTCGAATCTGAGCTCCCTACCCATGCAGCCGACTTACTCGCTCCCACCATAGCCACTCTTCTCAATTCCGCCTTTGTCTCAGGCTTCCCTTCATGCTGGTACACCAACATCATCCACCCTATCCATAAGAATGGTGACCCCATGATTCTTGGTAATTATCGCACTATCATGATTGGGCATGTTCTAGCAAAGCTATAGGGTACCCAGTCTGTTGTGAGTTCAGAGGCGGAGACTAAGAGACTACATGCTATGGGGGTAGGATTTTGAGCCCACTATTCTACTATAGATCACATCTTTACGGACCGTGCCTTGATTGAGGAAGCTGAGAACAAGAAAGAGAGGGTTTATTGCTGCTTTGTGGACTTCGGGAAAGCCTTTGATTTTGTTCCTTGCTCCTTGCTGATTCAGAGACTTCGAGATCTTGGCTTCTCCACCGACATCATTTTGGCTGTGATGGCTCTTTATGAGCAAGTCCTGGGATGTTTCAGAGTGGCATTTTTTATCATATCTGGAGCACCATTGGGGTGAAGCAGGGCTGTTCTCTTTCGCCGTCCTCTTTCGACTATATATTGATGAGTTGGAGAGAGCCATTTCACAATGCGGCGGTGCTAGTTGCAGGCTTGGTGATATTTTGATTGCCATTCTTCTTTATGCCAATGATGTGGTACTAGTCTCCCCGACTAGGGAGGGCCTACAACGACAGTGAAATTGCTTACAGGAGTTCTGTACCAGATGAGGCCTAGGGGCAAACATTGGGAAGACCAAAGTTATTGTCACCCCCACGTTTGCGGTTCCACCTACACAGATCGAGGCAGTTCTCCAGCTCATCACATATATTCAAAGAGTACAGGCATTGCCAGATACAGACAGACAATACACATTGATTGCATTGTCCTCTTCACACTATCTTCATGATCAAGGCTCTACATTATCATGGTTCTCTTAGGCATCTCACCTCCTACTTGAGTCATTTGGTATCTCCCTTACAGAGCTTCCCTCAGCCACACATCAATATATTAGACGATTTCTCTATCGAGCATATCTGGAGCGGACTCGGTGTCGCTAGTTAGGGGTTAAGCCTGATTTCTACCGGACCCACCTTCTTGAGCTAGACGCAACAAGGATTCCAATCCTGGCATGTTACTTGGATTCAAGCCTGTCACATTGCCTCACATTCACACTGGGCCTGTTCAGGGTGTCCTTGTACTGGGAGGTTCCACAGTATTCCTAGAGAGGAGCGGATTTGCCAGTTGGTAGTTATGCTCTTTAGGTGAGGTGGATTCTGAGGAGCATTTTATCTTTAGATGCCCAGCCACTGATTACTTCTTTCCATAGTTGCACAGAATCACGTTTCTGGGAGGAGACGTTTCGGAAACCGCATTTTTGAGAAACGCGTTTCTCCTCCCAGAATCGTGGAAAAAAAAAAAATAAATTTGGAAAAATAGCTTATGGCTGAAATTTTTTTAGAGGATCAATGGTCAAACAAGATTTTGCCTCTCAGAAGTGCAGTAGATGGGGCAAAAACAGATCTTATTTTCAATAGCTATTTGGTTGTTATTTGCTCTGGTTTTCAATAAAAGCTCAGGGGGTTCGGGGGGCGGTAGCCCCCCGGTGGAGGGTTTTGGGGGGCAACGGCCCCCAACGGCAGGGTCCGGGGTCTCCCCGACGGTAAGGCCTCTTCATGACTTGGCCTTCCACTCCCTGAGCGAAAACACACTTACTGGGACCATCTGTGATCGTAACAAACATGCTAGAGGTTAGTTTTGAATTTTTATCCTTGACAGAACCCAACATGGATTAATGCACCTGAACTGGACCATCCTGCACCTGAAACAGTCGGCAAATTACACAGTAACTATGCTCTTAATTAGAGCTTTCATCTGATACCCATATTGCCCAAAAAAAAAAAAAAAAAAACGTTTCAACTATGATTCTTTCTTCTCTAGGCGGAGATCAAGAGACATAGAGCCTGATGATGACGACGAGATGATGGTGGCAGTTTATATGTTCAGACCAAAAAAAATTGATAAATGCCATCATTAGTCAAAATTTGATCAAAACAGAATATTTTATTTTCAATTCTACAGCATTTTATTTAAATTTACTCGATCCCTATATTCCATACTCGAAGATGAGCTCATTGCACATTCAAGCCTGTTAACCAGAGTTTTCTATCAAAAGATCTTGAAAGTCAAAGTTTTGTTTTGATGTGTTCATCTCTACATTCTTTGTTAATGAACAGGTGCAACAAATTTTACAACTCATCAATCTTCTGCAAAGCCAATTTGCAAGATGGAGTTTAGTCATCTATGGTCATTGCATAGTTGCAGCGAATCACGATTCGCTGGTTCCGAATTGCGATTCAGTTCAGCGAATCAGGAAAAAAGTTATTTGACTTCTCGCAAAAAAAAATCGACCTGAAATGTATTAATATTGGCCTATAACATACTGGAATTGAACGTGAAACTACCGGAAATGCATTTACTCTTGATCCTCTATGTTTTCTCTTTCTCCTCATACCCATATTGAATGAATTTACAAAATTAAAAACCAAAAAAGACTCTTTTTTTTGGCGAATCTTGATTCACGAATCCCAAGTGATTCGCAAACTGCAATTCTGACCACGATTCTGAATCGCAATTCAGAATCACGGTGCATCTATGGGTCATTGATGTGCCAAATTTGCAGGTGATTTACCACTTATAATGCTTGGACAACTTATATTAACATCAAGCACCTTCCTTTTGAAGGGATTTTGACACTTCAATAACTCTCTGCATGATGATTTTACATCATTTGTGGACAACCACTATTGCCATCTAGCACCTATTTTTGGAGGGTTTCCACAGTGATTTTGATTTATATACACTTGCTGCTTTTCCAATATAGATTTATCATATTAATAGCAATCCTTTTTCAGAGTATTAGTGCTTTTGTGTGGCCTAAGACCTACTTGGGGTGACAACAAGCTTCTTATTGCCGACCTTTTCACTGGTTATGTTTTGCATCCAATTATTGAGATTTCCACCTTTTCAGAGATTTCACTGTTGTTGCTTCTGATTTTTTTGTCACTTTTGTGTTCTTTTATTTCACTTGTTTTTGTACTTGTTCTTGTTCCATCCATATCATTTTTGTGAAGGTTGAGAAACAAAAATGCAAGTTGACAGCTACTTGCATACTTTTCTATATGGCTTTTTCTCAAATCAAGAAGAGGTTGGCACTTCTTTCTAGTGTCCCATTTTTAAATCTACCCACATAGTGATGTTGATATGATTGTGATGGTTACTTCCTATTTTAGATCTTGAACTCAGTCCTGGTGGGAGACATATAGACAACATAGATACCCTGATTACTGTGTCTTTGTACACGATCTTATTATTGCTATCTATATCTATTGTCGACAAGCTATTTCGAGAATTTCAGGAAGGTGAATATGTATATCTACGACTTCAACCTTACCAACAATCAATATTAAAGAAAAGTTGAAGTGAGAAGCTGTCTCCCCAATTTTATGGACTATTCTAGATCATACGAAGAATAGGAGAATTGACATATGTATTAGATCTATTGGTATACCGTGTTTCATGTTAATTTGCTGAAGAAACATATTGGCAAGAAGGTTTAAACAGTTGCTGAACTACCACCTTCGAACGAAGATGGAAAATTGGTAGTAGGATCGGAGGCAGTTGTTGGATATCGCGACAAGGAGCTTTGAAATGGGAAACGAGCACTACAATACTTAATCAAATGGAAGGGTTTACCAATTGAAGACAACACATGGGAAGATCCTTCCTATATGAAGAGGTGACCAACAATATTGTACCAAAGGTTTTATGGAGCATGACACTTGACAAAGAACTATACAATCTTCATTTTTTAGGATAAAAATGCTAAAAGTAGGGGGGAGTATCACGTCCTGTATGTATTTAGCCCATATGCATCCACATTGTATCGAGTATGGAACCTAACGGATATGGACCCAATGTCCTTTACAATCACAATCCTCGCCAAATCTGTGTTAAAGATATGACCCTACTTGCCCTATATCTCATCCATTTACCCATATAACATGAAAGAAATGTTAAGGATTATAAATTGTACCTCAATAAGCTCATCACCAACAACATATCCAATGGCTTCTTCCAATGACATCTGAAATACATCAAATATAGATTACACAAATTTTATCAGTTCTAAAACACGCTCATTGCTCACTACACTTCAATGATGGTGCCAATAGCCATTCATACAATGTGAACAATGTTTCAAACCACTTCACAAAAATACTAGATGATGATATGAATTTAAAGTATTTACAAAGAATCAAAGCATCAATGGACCTAATTTTTATATAATAGCAAACTAATGAGGAAAGTTGCAATTCCAAAAACACACTACTCATTAGACAAAATATACAATTATCGCATCAAAGCAATAACTTAATAATCTCTCTCTCTCTCTCTCTCTCTCTCTCTCTCTCTCTCTCTGGCCCCGCAAAACCAGGGGGAGCCCCTGCTCCCCCTCCCCCCCCCCCTTTTCTCCTCCACCATCGCCCTCCCCCTCCTCCATGGCCCGCAAAACCAGGGGGAGCCCCTGCTCCCCCCCCCACCTCCCTCCTCCATCCCTCCACCCCCGCCCCACCTGCTGCCACCCTCCAACCTACCTCCTCCGCCCCACCCGTTGATGCCCTCCATCCTTCCTCTTCCGCCCCTCATATCTCCTCCTCCAGTAGGTTCCGCAGACCCTCTCTGATGTTGCCCAACAGACTTCTCCTGCTGCACAACAGCAAACACCCCATGCTGCTACGCAGCACCCCCCCCCCCTTTGCCACACACTAGTAGCCCCCCTATTGTCCTCGCCTCCTAGTCTGGCCCTCCTTCACCTCCTGCCCCCTCCACTCCCATCCCTGCCACTGCTGCCCCGGACACCCCCTTTCTATCTCACGCAGACTACACCTCCAAATCTTTCGAAAAAATTTTAGCCTACCAATTGAAAGAGCTGAAAGCAGATGTACAAGCATTGAAACTGGAAATCATACATCTACGCACAAAGAACCAACAACTTCAAACAGAAATGTATAATAAGTATGCTTCCCAGCCGCAAGTAGAAACAATGACGAAGTTACAAGACCTGGAACAGCAGCTGAGCCAAGACAAGGAATCGACCAAAACGTGGGCTTCTACCCTCACCAACGACAAAGGTTCATCATTCATTTCCGCTACTTTTACAGAAGAAAAACTCCGAGATTCCAAGGCTCTCAATATTAGAGTACGAGGCATTGTTGATACCCAAAACGCCATTGAAGAAGCGAAAAGATTTCTATGCACCACTCTAGGACACAATGCAGATGGTTCTGATACAGCATGGCGCACTAAAAAAGACACCACTACTTTGGTCCTCTGCTTTACGCACTTAAAAACCGTAAAGAAACCTTACGGGAAAGAGCCAAGTTGAAAGACACCAAGATCTTCATGGATGATGACCTTACCTACATCCAGGTTGAAGAAAGACGTCAAGCATTCCAAACCGCCAAAGCCACCGGAAGACGAGTGATCTATCGAGATGGAGTTGTTCGGTACCTCGATGGTACTACATCCGGAAACCGCCTATAGGAAATTGGGGTCCCAGGGCATGGGAGCATCCCGGGACCCCTTCCACACCACCTGCAGATTGGAGTATGGAACTACAATGGCATACACTCATTGTCCACGGCTGGAGACCTTACCAACTTCATCACAGATAGAGATATCGGCTACCAAACAGATGGATTTCCATGACACTGCGGATATATTACGTACGCGAGCTATTGATTGTGAGGACATTGGTATCACCAGGGCCCTATTGTGCCTCTTGGGGACCATACCTCTTGGAGAGGCTACGTACTCCCCCTGCTCTCTCATTATACTCTCTCTCTCTCTCTCTCTCTCTCTCTCTCTCTCTCTCTCTCTCTCTCTCTCTCTCTCTCGGCTCTCTCTCTCTCTGTCTCGCACTCTGTCTCTCTCTGTCTCTCTCAGAGCTATTATTGAGGAAGCTCGACACCGACGAGAGCGAGTTTATTGCTGCTTCGTTGACTTCAGGAAGGCCTTCGAAGCTGTCCCACGCTCCTTACTCATCCAGCGGATACGAGACCTTGGTTTTTCTGATGACACAGTCCTAGCAGTGAGGGCACTCTATGAGAAAGTATTGGGATGTTTCCGAAGTGACAGAGGTATCTCAGAGCAGATCATGAGCACTACTGGGGTGAAGCAGGGATGTTCCCTCTCCCCTACACTTTTTGGCTTATATATTGATGAGTTGGAGCGAGTTATCGAGCAGTGTGGTGGTTCTGGGTGCAGACGTGGTGACATCTTGATCGCTATTCTTCTTTATGCAGATGATGTGGTTCTACTTTCACCCACTAGAGAGGGGTTACAGAGACAGATTGATTGTCTTCATGATTTCTGTTCCAGATGGGGCCTAGGGGTGAACATTGTGAAGACCAAGGTGATGGTCTTCAACACTTCCAGGAGCTTTATGTTGAGACAGGAGCTACTTTTTGACAGTCGGCCGTTAGAGATTGTCCCTTCCTACACTTGGGCACCCTTTTTACTGGTCCTATATTTAGTATGAGATAGGCAGCCTCTAGTAGGCTTGGGAAAGGCCATGCTTCCCTTGCCCAGATGGAGAGATTTTGCTTCCGTAAGTCTATTCGAGATGCCTCGAGTAAGTGTCGGCTTTTTGACACCATTGTTTCTCCTACAACCCTATATGCATCAGCTGCATGGTGCACGAGCCTTACCTCATCTGACTGGGCTAGTATCTCACGGTTACAGATCACTATGCTTTCACGCATGATTCGGGCTAAGCCTTCAGTACCACATCAAATCATCCTTGCTGAGTTTGCGGTCCCACCCATGTACCTTGATGCCTTACTCCAGCTCATCACATATATTCAGCGCGTCAGTGCGTTCTAGTCTTCTGAGCAGAGATATACTCAGGCTGCTCTCATTTCATCTCAGCATCTTCACAGTCAGGGCTACCATGTGGCTTGGTTCTCTTAGGCCTCCAGACTTCTTAGCACACTCGGCATCTCTACCACTGCCCTTCCTTCTGGTACCCATGACTACATCAGACGATTCATTTATAGAGCTTAACTGGATCGAGCCTGGCATGGTCAGTTGGGTGTCAAACCCGACTTTTATCAGCTTCATTTTTTGGAGAGAGATCTATCAAGGTCCCCACTGCTACCACTGCACCTACGATCTGGATTATCACATGGTCTCAGATTCATATTGGGTCAGCTCCGTGTCTCTTCACACCAGCTTGAGATTGAGACTGGCCGGTTTCGGGGTACCCCACGAGACGACAGGATCTGCCAGCTTTGTTCCCTAGGGGCAGTAGAGACTGAGGAGCATTTTATTTTCATTTGTCCATCTTATTATGAGATTCGTGGGAGATACCATTGCTTGTTCAGGGATACACCAGTTACTTTGCGCTCACTTGTTACATATGAGGATCCACGATGTGTTGCACTTATGGTCCGAGAGATGTTTCTATTACGACGGGATCTCCAGCCTCAGCATCAGATTGCTCCTGACACACAACTTCAGATTACCTCCTTTTTCTCCAGACGACGTTCACGACGAGTCCCAGACTTAGATGATGATGACGAGGATGAGGATACAACTTTCCACAGAGATCAGAGGCAGCACACCTCCCAACATTGCCCAGCAGCCAGACCTCTTCGGCCTACTACGAGGAGACGTCCTCTCTACATTCGACATCGGCATCAGATCTCAGTTTCACTCCCCATTGCAGCTTGTATTACATCTTTTTTCAGTGGCAGTAGCAGCAACAGCAGTGTCACCTCCAGGACTTGATTTGCGGCTTGCTTCCATTATACATAGCCATTTCTTGCTTTCTTTAGATTTATTATATATGCTTTTCTTTCAGTTTTTTGGAGACGTTTTTCATACGCTCCCAGATGGTCCACATGCTTGATATGTACTTATTTGTCTTATATGCCTTTTGGCATGGAAAAGACATTAATAAAGCTTTCTTTCTTTCTTTCTCTCTGCGTCCGGACGCTGGACGCATCCAGCTCAAAAATAATAATAAAAAAATTTAAAAAAAAGGACGCGTCCGACCCCCCTGGGTGTCCAGCTCAAAAATAATAATAAAATATAAAAAAGGACGCGTCCGACCCGCATCCAGGGGGGTCGGACGTGTCCAGACGCGGACGCGGACGCGGACGTAGAATGCCTGCGTCCGGCCCGATCCTCATGTCTGATATATCTATATATATATATATATATATATATATATATATATATCATAGTACCCTCTGGTACCGCTGGTATGGTACCGCCGGTACCATATCAGTGGTACCGCCGGTACGGTACCGCCCTGGGATCCGCGGTACCAGGGCGGTACCATTTTTAATATTTTTTTTTATTTTTTAATATATTTTTAGTAATTTTTTTTTGCATATTAACTACCAAAAAAGGACAAAAAAGTAAAAAGAGGGGGTTCTGGGTGTAAAAAAAGAGGGTACAGTACATGATGCAGGGGACCGTTGCAATGGCACATGGGCACTGCGAGTGAGCAGACCGAGGGGCCAATGGGAGACCAACACAGGGGGGTAGCATCACATGGGGGCAAGTACAGAGGCACATGGGCATTGTGGGTGAGCAGACCATGGGCCCAATGGGAGACCAACACAGGGGGGAGCATCACATGGGGGCGGGTACGGAGGCACATGGAGGGATGATGGGGATCCACATGGCCGATCAGGCTGTGGGGATAAATAGGCACTCACAATGCCATTGTGGTCGGCATTTTCAGAGGCTGTGAGAGGGCTAGTGATAGACAGTGAGAGAGCAAGCGAGAGCCGGTGACAGGCTGTGAGAGGCTGTTTGAGAGCCAGGGTGCTGTGAGAGGGTGTTCAAGGATCAGGGTGCTGTGAGGAGAAGGTCGATCGAGATGGCTGAGCGAATACCACCGAAGCCCGAGGGCGAAGCCAGGAGAAAGCTTGAGGAAGATATCCGAAGGCACAACGAGAGGCATCGGAAGCAAGAGGCAGATATCCGAGAGATGCTGCGACAGACTCGACAGAGAAATCCGGAACCGGAGCCACCCGCCCCCGCTGTGGATCCTGTCCCCGCTGTCGAGCTGGATCTGGATGAGCAGATCGGAATGAATTTCACACGACGGCAGCTCATCATGGTCAGGGAAAGGGCGGCCAGACGTCGGGCTAACCAGGAGGCAGCTCGGGCTAACCGGGAGGCAGAGCAAGAGCGACAAAACAATGCACCAGACGAGGGCGAGGAGTCGGTGGAGGATCAGTGAGGGATGTTTAGAATAGATGAGGTCCACCCGTATGTGGCGGACTGTTGCTATGTAGTTTTCGGCAGTTTATGGTGCAGCAAATAACTAGATGGCTGCTTAAAAAAATGACAGTATATGTGATGTTATCCTGATACAACGGTTGAATATATACATAGTTGTTTTTTGTGCAACGCGAGCCTGGTCATGTAAGATGCAATGTTTGTAATTTTTTTAAATGCAGATGTATTACATGTGTTTATTCAATGTCGTTTGGGGTGTAGGGGTGATTGCTGTGCTCATGATGTAGGTGCATCTATGTGAAGCTAGCATTCACTTCAAACGAAATTAAATGAAAATAGGATTCACACACGCACATAGAATTCTTCAACATAAAATAAAGCATCACATGTACAGAGCGACATACGCACAATGTGCAGCAAATAATGTAGGCCAAACACTGTATATAATGTGAAAAATCATCTGAGTACAATGGTAGACCGACTGCTAGAGACAAACTACTGAAACTAAAACAATAGAGCCACAATCAATGCTCTGGCTCTGACTCAGACGAATGCTCTGGAGACAACTCAGGGCCCCGAGCTGACTCTCGCAGCCGATATCTCTGCCTGTCTGGAACTGGCATGGGCTGTGTATCCGAGGGGGAAGACTCGTCATCCTCATCCTCCCAATCAGCCTCCGCATCAGCCCCCAAGCAGGCCAAACCAACAACACCTGCTCCAACTGGCTGTGATACTGCACCTCTACCTGTACCTGGAGCCCTGCGTGGTCGTCCTCTCCTCCCTGGCAGTTTCTGTGCCTTGCCTTTCTTGTTCGGTGCACCCTTGGGCCTGCCTGGTCTCTTGCGGACAAGAGGAGCTGTCAATGCCTCGTCACCCCCATGCAAATCACCTGGCTGGCTAGGCTGGGCCCAAGCTGAGGCCGGCTGGGATAGGGAAGCAAAAGAGGGAACTCCCTGTGCAACTGAGCGAGGAGGATGAGCTCGTGGAGTGTGTGCCCGTGGGGCTGCTGCAGGTGGAGGAACTGGTTGTGCAGGAGGCGAGTACAGTGGCGATATGTACTGAAAGGGGCGCTGTGGTGGCCGGTACTGGTACATCCTGGGTGCTGCCAAAGGAGGAGGATGTGACGTGGGTGCTGCCACTGGAGGAGACACTGTGGATGTGGGCGCTGCAAGAGAAAACCTGGGCACAGATGGTGGCCTGCCATGGAGACCTGGTGCTGCAGAAGTGGACGGCGATGGAGGGGATGCAGGCCTAAATGGCATCGGTGGCACTGGAGGAGCTGTGCGACGCACATACACCCTCTGAGGAGCTGGAGGAACTGTAGGCACCTCATGCGGCTGCTCTGGCTGGGACTCTGTGTGTGGCATGCTGGCAAGAGATGATGGGGGCGCCCTGACACTCGGCATCTGCAAGGCCTCTGAATCCAATGTGGCAACCAAGTCGGCCAGCTGGGCATCCGAATACAAATGCTCTGGGCTCTGGGACTCATCCTGTGCACCAGCCTCTAAATCATCCTGTGCACCGACCTCTGAATCATCCTGTGCACCAACCCCTGAATCAACCCAAGCCTCATCCCGTGCCTCATCATGTGCACCCTGTAGACCCTGCATGGCCTCCCAATCTGTGCAATGAAAGTCATCAGGTGCCTCCTCTGGTGTGCTGTCGTAGTAACGGCCATGACTCTGTGCTGCACGCATCCAAACATCTGCAGGACCAGCATCTAAACCACTCTGCCCTCTATCAAGAGCCTCCTCCATCATGTCGACATAGGTAGGTATGCCACTGCCCCCCCCTGTGTGCCCTGCCTGTCTGCCGGTATAACCTGTGCCATGTGTCCCACCTCTGCCACGTGATGCACCTGTGACCCCTGCCCGTGGCGTGTGCCCTGCACCTGTATAATCTGCCTCATCCCTCTCTGGTCTGGCAAACACAACCCGAATGGGCTCATCCTCATCATGCTCATCCTCTGACACTGGCTCATCTGCCTCATACAATGGGGGCTCTCTGTGCTCAAGCCCAAGCTCTCTCTCTCTCATCTCGGCAAGCTCCCTCTCTCTCTCTGCCATCAACTGTGTGCCCAGGTCATCTGCAGGCATGGGATGGGTGCTGTCCGTAGGCAAGTCAACCTGGCGCTCCAAATCAGATATCTTCGTCTGCAAGGTTTAAAATTTGCATGTCAGAGAGACAACTTTTTCAAGAAATGAAATCAACATACCAGGAGTCAACCAACATGCTATGAAAGATTAGCTTATCACCTGCAATGCGCTCGTAATGGTCGGAAGCCTCCTGGCGAGACGTGCGTTGGTGCTACAGAACACCAACCGCTCCAACTGACTCACTGACAACCGGTTTCTTCTCCTCGTGTGAATCAGTGCCCATGTGCTCCAATTACGCTCACACACAGAGGCAGCACAGTCCTGTGGTGCGTGCATTGAAATACTTCAGCACATTGTGGCAAAGGTGAAACTTCAACGAAACACAAAAAATGGAGGATAAAATGAGATGCATACCTGAGAAAGGACACGCAGTGCAAGACGCTGTATAGATGGGTATGTGCTACCGAACATGGTCCACCAGGTAATGGGTAGCTGCCTCCTCTCTGGATCCTGGGCAGCCGGGTGGCCGAATGTGCCCATGCCGAAACGAAATGCAGCGAGCTCCTCCATGAGCCTGATAGGATCCAAACCTATGTGTGGACCCACCCTGTGAATGTACTGAAGCCAATCGGCCTCGAGCTCCCTGTCTGCGATCTGTGTCGGAGAGAGGAAGAGGGGATGCAGCATGTGTGCAACGCTGTGGATACTCCTGTGGAAGTAGTTCCATCGCGTCTCCCATATGAACTTCAGCTCTGTCATCCTGCAGGTGAGGGGCATGTGGTTTAGGGCATTACGAAAAAGCTTAACATTGACAGAAAAACAAACTAGCAAGTACTGAAAAGATAAAGGTCAATTGCAACACTGTACCGCTTACCTCTCTGGCTGCAAGATGGGCAGCTGCAGGAACTGTCCAATCCGGTCCATGAGCTCATACACCAGTCCAAGTGTCGACCCCTCGCTGTCAGCCATGCGGAGCACAATGTAGAGTGGTCGAAGCAGTCCTGACAATGTCTGTGCATCCCTCCAGAACTGGTCTCCCCTCACCGTGGAAGAAAAGTGCTCCCCATCCTCAGTGTGCGGAAATGTACTGGCACCCCAAAGATCACTGGCAACCATCTGTAGAAGCTGGGCCCTGCACCTGATCAAACGGTCGATGACCACCAAGTCGAATGCAAAGCGCGTGGGGGCTGGCTTACGGAGGTCCAGATGGCTAAACACCCGAAACATGGCAAGAACACGCCTCTTTCTGGTGACAAAAGTCACCAGGAAGAGGGCCTCCCGGACGATGGCTCTAACCCAGGGAAGTGCTCCAATGTCCCCCATCAAAAGGTCTATGCCGTGGGCTGCACAGGGGGTATGAACAATATGAGGGAACTCGGCCTCTAGCAGTACACCCATCTGAATGCAGTTCGTGGCATTGTCCGTCACCACCGTGACGACATGCTGTGGGCCTATGGCTAGGATGGAAGACCTGATGACATCAAACATGAACTCTGCAGATATGACTCTCCCCCCCCTGCTGCAATCCACTGCCCTCAAAAACTGTGTGCCCATGCAGCTGGAGACCAGTATGTTGAGGATCGGCCTCCTCCTGACATCAGTCCAGCCATCGGACATGATGCTGCAACCGTAAGTGGCCCAGTGCCGACGCAGAGGCTCCATCTCTCTAGACAAGGACTCGACCCTATCCCTCAGCATGTGTGTGCGGACAACCTCTGAACTAGGGACTCTCCAGCTAGGGCTGACAGACTGTGCAAGGCGGAAGGCCCTTCTGAAGGGCTCAGAGTCGGTGATGGCAAAGGGCAGGTTCAGCTCGTAAACCAGACTGGCCACGGCCTGTGTGGCCTCTCTGTCCATGTGCGGCTGATGCGCGCCGCGAATGGTCTGCTGCACGAGGGCTCTCCCTGGTGGACGACGGGTGGTGGACCTCCAGCACGGTGCACCAACCGTGACGGGAATGGACGATGACGCGACAGGCTGGGCGCTGGTGGATGCATCGGCTGTAGACGTGGAATGGGGAGAGTGGGATGCACTGGCAGGGATGGGTGCAGCAGCATAGGTGGGGTGCACTGGTGGAGGGGCAACATCTGGCATGGGGTACGAAAACTGCTGGCTGAGGAGGTCATCCGGATGGGAAGGGAAGGAAGAAGGGATCTCTTCCACATCCTCGAAGGCCCGCCCAGTACCATCCTGGGCCTGCTCGGGTGGCGGAGAGTCCATGAGAAAGTCGTAGACTGGTGGAGTGCGAGCAACAGTGGGTGGTGGTGGAACCGCAGTGGCAACTGTCGGACGCGATGGGACGGGATCCACCGGAATCTGAGCAGATGGGGGTGCATGAGGCAGAGCTGTCTGAGGGGCAAAGGGACCAGAGGAGGATGCACTCCCTCTCCTCGTGCGTGCCAGCCAAGCAGGCAGCAACTCTGGGTTAGTCACATAAGGAGCGGTGCAAAATCGGAGAACGCCCTCCGAAATGGTGTTCTCCCCTGCCACGAGCCGCGGCCCATAGGTGTCCAGTAGTCGCTGCCTGTCGGGGACGGTCATGCTGCCACAAGGGGCAGCATTCAAGGTGGCACCATTTTTGGCGCGTGCACCGAGCAGATGGCCTTTAAGGCGAGTGAGGGATGCAGCAAACTCGACGAGACAGTATCGGCAGCGCACGATCTTCTGACCGGTCTTGTTGGCCTTGTCGGCAACCCGCCTGACAATGTCTACCTCGTCCCACAGACCGGAAAGGTCGGATTGCACCATTGCAGATGAAATGAGGGATGGATTGCTGGAAAAAAAACAGCAGGGTTCACTGTTGGAGAGACGCTGAAAATGGGCGAGTGCAGGGCAAAGGAAATCAGATGCAAGGCAGGGCGTTGCGTGGGCGATGGGCGACGCAAGGAATCAAAGGCAGGCAAGAAAAACCAGCAGCGATGGCAGGGCGGAGAGGGCTCAAAAAAATTTCAGAGGAAATGCGAGGGGGGCGGGTAGGTTTAGGTAAAAAAAAATTAAAAAAAATATTAAATAATAAATATATTATTATATTGTGGTACCGCGGTACCATCATGGTACCGCGGTACCAGTATGGTCCCGCGGTACCGGGATCCGCGGTACCCAGTACCGCGGGACCTATGATATATATATATATATATATATATCATAGGTCCCGCGGTACTGGGTACCGCGGATCCCGGTACCGCGGGACCGTATCGGTCCCGCGGTACCAAAAAAAAATAACACGGGAATTTTTTTTTTTTTTAATTAGGTACCGCCCTGGTACCGCGGATCCCAGGGCGGAACCGTACCGGCAGTACCATAACAGCGGTACCACAAGGCACACAATTAAAAAAAAAAATTAAAATTTTTTCCCATGTTATTTTCGTAAAAAAAAGAAAAAGAAATTTTTTTTTTGGTACCGCGGGACCGTACGGTACCAGTATAGTACCGCGGTACCCGGTACCGGTACGGTCCCGCGGTACCCGGTACCGCGGGACCTATGATATATATATATATATATATATATATATATATATATATATATATATCAAGGTTGCAGTCCACGTTCCCGAACGCGATCCGAAACGCGATTAGTTTCCCGGAACGCAATTTTTTTTTTTTTTTTTTTGTATAGTTGCCAATATGGGTATCATGTGAAAGGATATCAAAAAAGCAATTGTTATGCAGATCTGTTGCTTGGTTTCAGATGGCTGCGAGCTACATTGATTAGAAATCTGGACATCAGTAGATGGTTTAAGAAAACTGGCTGCATTTTCATATGGTTTCAGAAATTTGGAGTGTGTAGTCTGCCGACTGTTTCGGGTGCGAAACACCAAAAAGTGTGTTTTCACTCAGGGAGTTGGAGGGCCAAATCATGAAGAGGCCTTACCGCCGTTGGGGGGCGTTGCCCCCCAAACCCCCCACCGGGGGCTTACCGGCCCCCGGACTCCCCGTTTCAGCTATTCCAAAAGAAGTATACAATTCCTGCCAATCTAAGGAAGGCTCCTTCTAACTCTTTCTATCATTTTCTAACAGAAAACGGAATCAGTAGATCTGCAAACCATTGGCATCAGAACACCATTCAAAACTGATTTAGTTAGTATTAAACTCAAAAAAAAAAAAAAAATTGGCCATTACTACTTTTTCCACAAAAATAAAAAATAAAAAATTGTGATCCGCATCGCGGATCGCGATCCGCTGCAACACAGATATATATATATATATATATATATATATGATTTGAATGCTTTCCTCTATTCTCTTTCTCAGCCTATTGTTCCTTCTTACTTCTTAATTCTCTGATGATCTACATTAGAATGTAAATAGATAGAATCATCACATATCTCAATCAAATGAGGAAGAGTTCTCCAAAATAAGTTAACTTAAATGCTTTTCTTATGCATTGTGGAATGGTCTCCAAACTCTAATGCCTAGGAGGAGAACCTTTTCTATGCAGTCCTTGCCAGGCTATTAAAAACAAAAAAAATTAAATGCCACCCAACTGAATAATGCATTCCAGGTTGCATGAAAAAGATCAAAGAAAATCCAAAACCCATGAATGGAAGGAAAGCTACCAGTCGTGGAGGTGTAAGACGGACATTCTCATCCTTTGATGCAGCACGAATATTTGTTAGCTCCTTTGACCGCACAGGATTCACCTGAAAATAAAAACAGAATGGGAAAATGTAACATTTCTGAAGTTATATCCAGTCTTTTGAATTTACATTACTATAAGGTTTGATAATGTGGCCCATTTTGAGACAAGACAAATTTTACCTCAAGGTCTGTTTCTCGAGAATGTTCCCCAATTACCATCCCATCATAGGTCTGCACAAAGAGAGAAGAATTGATAAGGTTTTTAGACATCAAAATCTCAGTTCAATTTGAATGTCTGGGTACAGAACTTCTCCAATGCATCTCCAATTGCATAATCACTAGCATCGGTCCTAACCACAAATGGTTTCTTAGGATCGCCAATGATCAAGATTGGTGCTGTTGTCACACTTTTCTTAAGCAACTCAAAACTATTATTAATATCCTCCGTCCACACCACTAGTGAGTATTTATATTGAAATGTTGTATAAATTTTAAAAACATGACCTGAAGATATACCTCCAAACCAGGATAGACAAATAATATGCCACGTGCTTCGATACTAATCAGAGAATAAGCAGTAATTATTCCCGATGCCATTGACACCTGAAAAAAATATGTATGAGTTTCAAAACGATTAGAGATGGAACCACATATTCAGATACGCCCAAGCCAAGCATTCTACACTCTTAACGCTGCAGTCTAGGATACAAGAATTCAGGAAATTCCATGTACGGATGAATGAAAGATGAATGAAATTCACTGAACTGACTCTTTACTGTTCTATCAAAGAGCTCTGCAAGCAGATTGTCTGTGCTGCAAGCTTGCACCATTACAACTAATTACAATCACTTCTGATTAGGATCAAACAACTAATTATAATCGCCTCTAATTAGGATCAAACTTATAAATTTGTGTTATAGATATAAAATTGAATTCAACCACCTGACACTATATCGGCAATCTGCAAGTTGTAAACAATCATAGGGACTTATAGGAGCCAGCATAATGTGGTTATGGAATCAGATATATATCCTGTTCAGTTGCATCTGCCTGATTGGTGGTCACCAGTGTTGCCAACGTACGGCCTCATGTCTGTACGAATATTTTAAGTATTTCTAATTTGGCCGTACCCATTCTTCACAAAAAAAACAGTTAATCAAAATACATACATTTCAAGACAGCCAAACGCCATAAATGCAATAAGAACTTGAATCTAAATCAAAATTAGAAGGTTGAGGCTCAATGTGAAAGCAGCTTTATTCAATAATCAAAAGATTATATCTTATTTGAAAGATTGACTTGTTCATGTGCAAGTTTGAAGTTGCAATCAACTAGCTCGAGTTTGGACCATCGGCCATTCACAACCACAAGCTGACCGTCAGCCATCAGCTTGCACCAGCCTCCGTTGAAACTGGCCATTAGGTTCAGCCATTCACGCCTTTCATAAGTGACCGTCAGCTGGAAGCGCATCAGGATTCAGCCTTTCACGATTGAGACAGTCATCAGACTGCCTTTCATGCCTTTCACGAACATCAATATCGCGCAGCAGCAAACACTGGCAACAGCGTATATGCAGCATCGGTACGTCCGTACGTGCACGGAAACCAATATGGGCTTTGTGTCCGTACGCGTATGGGTGCAACAGTGGTGGTCACAACTGATAGGTAACGTTTTCAATCAGCAAGCAGAGAATCAACCTTATGTTTCCTCAACTAAAGCGTCATTGAGCTACACATGTCCAACAGCTTACATAGCCCAACACATGTTTCATTTTCCCTTCATCGTAAACATGAAGCTTTCTTTGACGTTCTGACATGAAGCTGTGAAATTTCTCATTCCCTCAAGTGCCATACCTCATACTTGATCATTGCCAAACCAGACCAGGAAGAAAAAGTCTTCAAGTTTTCAGAACTCAGTATAACTTTTTCCATAGCCTAAAATCTGAAAATCTTAGCTGTTTGGTATATTCGATTGAAGTTTTGAATTTTTCCCAGACAGCCAGATTTCAGATAATTTTCTGCCTAAGCCACTTTGGGACTACCGTCAACTTCCAAGCAGAGATATTGTAGTTCATTGAATAAAAGTTCATAATTAACCAGCTCCTGAAAGTGAAATTATCAATAGGCAGGTGACTTTTTCCTATCGATCTATTCAAAATTTTGCATTTTAAGGATGACGAAAAGAAACATTAACATTCTAATTTAAAAAACCGAACTCCCAAAGCACTCACGTACTTATCGTTAAGCTCAGTAATCTGCCATCTATCTGTGTAGGTTTAAATCACAACTTTGTAACTCATCCTATACGACAACCACAAGAAAAGCTGCAAATTCTGGAGAAATTAAATTGGGTGTTGTGTCATATGAGCCCACCATGTAACTAATGCATTTTTCTAAAAGTGATGCTGCTGTTTGGAGAGAGAAAGAGAGAGCGTACCAGAGCTCCTTTTCGCACTTTACCCAGTGGACCACGATATGATTCATAAGCTGAAAGGAGAAAACCCAAATGATGTCTTACTCAAATTGCAGTCATGATTAGGACATCCATCCATAAGCTTAGTAAAGATGTACCAAAGGCCAAAAACCTTCAAATGCTGAAAAGGAAATGCATCTTGCATTCCACATTATTCTAGAAAAAACTGGTGCATTAAAATGAGCGGGTGTAGAGCCCTTGTGCAAACCATTTCTTGTGAAATATTTATGCTTTTTTAACAGTAGAAAATCTTGATGACTAAGAATGTGGAAATGGGCAATATATATATGCCTACAAAATTTATTGCATCCATATCTATTCAGGTAATGCAAGCATCTATAAATTGAAGTTCGTAACTAGAAAAAATCTTGATTACAACACATGTATAACATTGTTAGAAATCAAAGTACACAGATGATTCATTCACACAAAGAGAGAAGAGAGGAAAAAGACTAGCTTGCAAGCATTAGGAGAGAAATCTCGAATAGAACCCTCAGAACCCTCCAAGGAGAGACCTACATATATACAATGAAGAGCGAGAGAGAGAGAAAGAACGAAAGAAAGAAAGCTTTATTGATGTCTTTTCCATGCCAAAAGGCATATAAGACTTGTAGTACATGTCAAGCATGTGGTAACCATGGGAGCGTATGAAACGTCTCCAAAACAGTAACAGAAATAGCAAATCTAAAGCTAAAGCTATGAACTGAAATAGATGTGATGCTATAAGAAACATGTGGGAGCATGTATACTGCTAAAAGTCATGAGTGAGGTATGACGCTATCATCTAGTCCTGTCCTGCTGATGCTGATGCTATAGAAGGATGTAATACGGCCCGCGGCATGAAGGGCCACTGGTGGTCTCTGACGTCGTCTGGGAGGATGAAGAGGTCTCCTCGTGATAGGTATTGTAGCTCGTGCTGCAACATGAGCATGTGCGGGACGCTGTCTCTGATCTCTGTGGGCAAGTAGGTCATCATCATCATCATCGTCACCGTCATCAAATACTCGTCCTCTCCTCCTGGAGAAGAAAGAAGTGATCTGAGGCTGAGAAACATGACTCTACTGGGCTGTCTGATAAATCAAAAAGTCTACACTTACTGCGAGCATCTTGGATGAGCTTCCTGAAGCAGAACCGCTCACTGAAGAGGAACTGAAGAGAAGATCAACAAGACGCGTTTCTTCGGAGTCATCATAGGCATGCTTTTTTCGGTGGAGTGTGTGATGGTAAGAGCGTCTGGCGGAGTGGAGGAGATGAGGATCATGAGTACGGGCATGGGTGACAAGCTGATGAAGAGAGCGACAGTCAGCATCATACCACGGGGGGTGTGGGGGTTGTATCGATGAGGAACGGGGGCGTCTGCTTTTATGGGGTTTAGATGGAAAAGCGAGGGAAGCAGCGGTATGAAGAGAAGTGCTAAGAAAGGCAGCTTGAGTCTTGACTGTACTATCGTCTGGGAGGGAATGGAGTAAGGAGGTTAGGAACTCCTGGTAGACTGGTGTATAGAGAGAACTAAATGTATACTTGGGTGCCCGTGTAAACAAGGGGTGTGAGGATGGCTGGGGAGGTGGGAGGCAGCCGATAGCGAAGGAGAGAAAGGAATGATCAAAGAGAGTGGTGGGAGATACATGAAAATTAGAGATGAGAGGTATGGAAGATGATGATCCCATGAGATAATCCACAACACTATGTCCACCACTGTGAGGGTGACAAGTATAACTGCCGGATTTTGGCCAATAATTTAGGCCATTGTAAATGGCTAACTCATGGGCCTCTCCAAACTGCAATAAATGCTCACTGTAAGGGGTAGTAGGTCCCAAGCTGTCCTCTGAAACCCTGGTAACTCCCATGTTATCGCTGTCAAGGGCATGAACGCGGAGCTGGTCAGTGATGTCATAAAACTCTGACTGTTGTGAAGAGGTTCGAGCATTAAAATCCCCAGTGAGGAGAATATGCCCCCACTCTACGAATTTGATAATATCGGGCGATAAATCAAGGTAGGGTGAACTTGTGCCCTCAGCGAAAGACGAAGACTCTGGAGGAAAATAACATGCCGCCACAAAGAGGTCCCTGTCCAAACCAATATCCTGTCCAACAATACGAATCCATATATACCATGCTTGCTCGTCGTGTCTGATGAACTCGATGCTCGGATGAAGAGACTCTCTGTATAAGCATGCAACACCTCCGGATCCACGACCGCTAGCTGATCTAGTCTCAAGTCTGTACATGGAATCCCATCTGTATCCTGGAAAAATAGGTAATCCTCTCTCCTGACTCTCATGAGTCTCCATAAAGAGCAATAAATCTCTGCCAGTGATGAAATCAATCAAGTCGCCAGCTATGGAAGATGAGTGCATACCATCACAGTTCCATACTCCAATCCGAAGATGGTGTGGATGGAACCCCGGGGCACTCCCGAACCCGGGGACCCCAAATCCCTAGCACTGAGAGCTGCTAGCTGCGCTGTCAAGAAAACGCATTCGTCCATCTCAGTAAATGACTCGTCTGCCAGACTCACGGGCTGCCTGAAAGGCCTTATGCCTCTCCTCTACCTGGATATATGTGAGGTCGTCATCCACATAGATAGTGGTACCACGTAGCTTAGCTCTGCACCGCAAAGCATCTCGGCGACTCTCAAGGGAGGTCAAACGAATAATGAGTGTGGCTGCATCTCTACAGGCGGTGTCCAATCCCTCTGTCTTGTGTCAGAGAGAGAGAGAGAGAGAGAGAGAGAGAGAGAGAGATTAATGTCTTTTCCGTGCCAAAAGGTGTATAAGACAAAGTACATGTTAGCTATGTGATACAATGGGGAGCGTATGAAACATCTCTGAAACAATACGTCAAAATAAAATAAAATAAACTAGGTATATGTACTAAAATCAAACTAGAATGCATCTAGAGAGAGAGAGAGAGAGAAAGAAAGAAAGATTTTATTAATGTCCTTGAATACCCTAAGGTACATAGGACTAAGAAAAGGTACATGTCAAGTGTGCACATAGGAGCTTAAAGCTCAATCATCTATAAAACTAAATAACTGCAAATACAATGCATAAAGACAGCTGGCCCAGTCAGGATCCAATAGCCTGGAATCATATATCACGATGCCCATCAGCATGAAAGAAATGGTGGATGGTATGCTGTGAAGGTGTGATTAGATGTGCCCTGGACCTCTGTCGCCGGATAGGCCGTCGATGTCGGAGGCCATCCAAAGAGAGAGAGAGAGAGAGAGAGAGAGAGAGAGAGAGAGAGAGAGAGAGAGAGAGAGAGAGAGAGAGAGAGAGAGAGAAGGTCAGAATGCATCTAATAATGTCCATGGTAGCCAATATGGCTTATGGGACCAAAATCAAGTACAATATCTCTATCTTAAAATCTAATAAAATAATGCAAAAACTACTCCAGATCATAAAAATAAAATAGTTTTACGCAAATTATGAGCTTTTAGCAAAAAACTACCAAGCATAATACTATTATCAACTTTATCAAATAAAGTAAGTAATGTCACTATAGGTTCCTTGAAAATCCTCGGAAAGTCTTTTCGAAGAGTTTCAAGACCGCCGTAGTCCAATACTCCCATCTTATAGGAGAGCATGTGCATTCCTCCCAAGGTGTCTTTGGACTGTTCCTTCCATCTTCCCATTTCTGAAAGTAATTCATGAGAATTTGTGAAGCGTGAAATGGCTTACTTTTTCTTTATAGATATATCGGAAACAATGTGGTGCTGAGTGAAACATTCTTTATAATATTCCATTTTGTGCATCAAAGGAAGCTTCCAATACAGCTCATTGAACTTAGGATGTTCACAAGATTTCAACTCCTTATTGATCCATTCTCTATGCTAAATTTTCCAAAAGGCAAACCATTTTGTAAGGTCCAGCACTTTGTAGCCTTGGAGGGAGGATGCAACAATGCATAGCCACATTACATATCCTAACGTCTTCCAATTCTTCTATTATTTCGATGTAGTCGATCATTTTAATACTCACCAACGCTTCCAACGAAAGGACATTCATTTCAATCAACAAGATAGGATATGGGGTGGTTTGCTTTCCACCTAGATAAGTGCATAAGAGATGTTTTTGTAATCTTTCGAGTTTAGCCCACTTGGTGCGAGCGATGCTACCCCCCAAATTTCGCATCCATATAACAAAACTGGAGCCGAACCAATGTATCATATAATATTTTCTTTTTCTCCCATCTCATGCAAGCAATTTCCATTCTGTGAAACGATTTCCAGCCACCTACAAGCCTTTTGTCCACACAAGAGTCCCATCTCAAATTAAGTGATATCTCTATTGCAAGGTATTTGTACTCTTTGGATACGTCCAGATGTTCAGCAATAGAGGATCTCCTATCTTCTTTGATTGAAAAGCATTACCTTAGTCACTAAGGTTACCATAAGACCAGATATTTCACAAAACTATTTCAAAACATCACGGTGTTCTTGGAGGCTATGAATGATATTTGCAAACAAGGTAACATCATCGGCATAAAGCAATAACTTAACAACATAATGTTGTTAACATTCTTGCTCCTCTCTCATCAATTTAGGCAATGTGGAGCCTCATGATCCCATATTATCCAAGTTATTGTTATATATTGTAAAAAATTTCAATTTTTATACATGTAAATGTGCTATAGTGCCTAAATTCATGTAAAGGCCTATGTAAATTCACATTTAGGTTAGAATTTGCGACGTTCTATAGAGACGCAGTAGCAGATCTCAACCGACATTTTGACGGTGGGTAAACGACATTGAGGCCGGTGATCGTTCCTATAAGGTCGACACTTCGTGACATTGTACTTACGCATTTGCACAGTTCTGAGTATCAATAGAGAGAGAAGAGCAAGTTTCTATAGCTTGAGCATACTTTCCCTCTGCCATCTTTTACAGCATTACTTCTTATCATTTGAGCAAATACACTCTGTATAATCTGTAATTGTTTGTGATATTGTTCTGTTTGCGTCACACATATTTCCCATGTTTCACTAAATTTTAGCCACTCTAACGCGGATTTTCAGGCGTCGCCAACAAGCAACAATTCTGACTAATGTGTGCAGGGAATTAGCCGAAGCTGTTAAGCATAACCTTTAGCAGAACTTCTTTCAATTCTAAATGAGCTATGTGTTCAGATAATGAGTTTGTTTGATGCTTTGTTTTGTTTGCTTCCTGCGATAAGAACTAATTCTCTGTGTTTGATTAAGAGGCCAATGTGATTCTGTTTGATGAATCTATTTGCTAGTTGCTGTTTGATTTGATTGCTTACCTGATATCCGAAGAGCCTGAAAGATAAAGTAATCTTTACAATCGCAGACCTTGACCAAATCGTTTCATCATTGGTGTTCCTGGATGCCAATTTACCCAAATATTTTTGGATAACCAGATGTGTCGCTGTAGTATTCACTACGAATATTACACATCCCAGTCCGTTTACCATCATACATACATTTATCATACAAAAGATAATATTATTCTCTCTCTTGGGGAACGATCAAAACTTTTATACTACTTAATTCATTGATTTTGTGGAAATCTATAACGACTAGGCCACCACATAATTTGGCGTTGTTGCCGGGGAGATGAATTTCATCTTTTGCAATATTTTTAAGTGTATTACGTCTGCGAATCTTTCTCATGTAACGCATGCCAAGAACATACTCTCAAGCAACTATTGAACAGAAACGTTTAGAGCGTGCACAACGATTAGAAGCATATAGAAAATCTAGAGATTTGTATTTGCAGAATTTGCAAAACTCGCCAGTTAGAGCAAAATTAACACCTAAAGCGTTTAATGATCTTCTAAACGCTACTACAACATTTGTAGATTCATTGGAGGAAAAATCCGTTGAAACACCAAGTATTATAGATTCGTCTGAATCAGATTCGTCTGATTCCACTTCCAAACCAAGTTCAGAATCAAAATCTTCTTCTTCAGAACCATCATCTGAACGTGGTCTAGATTCTGATCCTCCAAATCCTCCGAGTCCTCCACCACCACCCAATAATATGGCTAACCCAGCACCACCCACATCTACAAAAATCAGATATGATTTGGTAGAGCCATGGTCGTCCTAATAACACTTTATATGACGATTGTCTTGTAGTTCTTAATATTATAAAATCCATAAGAAACTTATGGTATCCAATATAAACTGTAACTTTAGACAATTCTCCTATTGGTGACCTTCTAGAGCTACCCTTAAATGTCTTAAGGTGGGTGCTATTCTATGATGAATGCCTAATTCATATGTTGTTTCTTCGGTCATTATGTTTACGCTAGATCCAGAATCTCTAGGTACACTATCTAAGATGCAGCCATTGATTTTACTATCTGAATCTCTGGTTGACCTTCATCACCGTAATTAACTAATCCTACGTTGACTACTGGTAACTTTGCTTTTCTTTTCTTTTTATTTTGCAAAAATTGCTTAATTTCTTTCTTGTAATATTGATTATCGTCTAATAACTGTTTGAAAGTTATATTAGGCATTCTAGAGACAAGGTCTTCTACTATATCATAAGAACGGTTTCTAAGTGGCGATGGATCTCTAGGTATCTCGCTACTTATAACTGGATCTGAAAATGTTACTTTTTTAACTTTTCTAGTTTCTTCGTCTAAAAGCTTTTTAGCTTCTGAACTACTATCAACCTCATAATGTTTTTCAGTAGCCTATCAAGGTCTAATTCTTTACTAACTGGTCTGCGACCTTCGCTTTTTCTGTCGCATTTTTCGCGTTTTTCACGGTTTTCGCAAATTTTGTCTTAATTTTCTTCATATCTTTAAGAGTTAAAGAATCTTTACTACTTCTAGTAGTTACTTTATTTATCTTGACATCTAAATCTGGCCATTGATGGTCTTGATCTAATGATTCAGACTCTACTTCTATCCTCTGAACTATCATGTCAGTGTTAGTTTTAGATGGCCGAGGGTCATCTTCTCTAGGCGAGTTTACAAACCTTGGTTTAGACCGCGGTTGTTGTGGCTGAGGACATTCAGCAGTGACATGCCCTTCGCCTTTACAGTTAGCGCAGAGCGGCACATATCCTACTGACCTCCTGGGTTCAGGGCAATCAGGCGAATAGTGACCCGGGGCTCCGCAATTGTAGCACGAACCCCTTACTCTGGGTGGTGGAGTGGAATCTCGTGTCCCGCCCCTATAAAAATAGTGTACTGTTGACCAGTACGCTATTTCGGTATAATGGTTTTTTGGTTAGTAGGAGTTGCAGTATAAGCTATCTCATGATTATTAATCGGACAGAGGAATAATTCGTCTTCTAAATAGTTAGTCTATAAACTGGGACAATTGGTCTTAGAATGACCTTCCTTCCCACAAGCGGTACACCAAACATTGGCGTTAAGCTTCGCTTGGCTTTAACATCAGACATTTGGACCTTTAAATCACTCATTTCTTTTGCTAACATCTCAACACTTTTCCTTAATGGATCCATCTTTTCGGATTTCTCCATTCTTTTCTTCCTATCTAAGTTCCTATTTTTGGATTTCCTATAAGAAGATTCTTCTTCTAATGAAGAAGAATAAGATGAATACTCTGAAGATTCTTCCTCATCCGCTGAATCAGATTCTGATTTAGACTCAGTAGATGATTCAGATTCTTCTGTATGTTTCGATTTATGCTTTTTACTACTTTTTCTTTCATTTCTCCGTCTACGAGAAATTTGAGAAGTTTCGCGATTCTCGGTAGAGGCGATGACATCTTCCAAAGAAGTCATCAAACCCTGCCGACAATAACGATCCATTTTCTTAGGCAAACCGCCCAAGAACCATTCATTTTGCATAGGAACCGGATATTGGGCTCCCTCATAACCCACTGGAAGAAGAAGGAGATTACCTTCAGAGACCATATGGAGACATCGATGGGGAAAAGTCACAAAAGAATTTCTATATCATGGGAAAAAGGATAAGTACGAAGGTGAGACACCTACATCATCCTCAAGCTATACTTCAGAGGATGAAGGGCTTCAGTCCGTAAGGACCGAGGAAGGGGAGAGGTTTGTCACACTAAGTATACCTGCATACAGTAATAGAGTAGAATATGTAGATAGAGGAGATTGTGGAGTTCCAAAGATCAGTGCTATCATAGGAGATCAGACTATAGATAGAATACTAATAGACTCAGGATCCAGTATCAACTTGATAACAAAAACAATGGTTAAGGAATTAGGACTAGAAAAACAGATACAGCCTATCACTTACCATGAAATTCATTTAGCAGGCGCATCCAAATGTATACCAGTAGGGGAGCTAAAAGGTATGAGCGTAGTTATAGAGACTGAGACGTTTGTTATGAATTTCTTTAGATACTTTTTCCAGGCATTCTCATAGCCAGTCCAATGGGGGGTCACCTTTTGAGATGGGGTGAGGAGTTAGCTAGACTTGCTGAATCCTGGATCAATTTCATAGAATGCTATGAGATTGACGAGGATGAGGAAATACCAATAACATCCGAGTCAAGGGAAGTTTTGGATGGAACCAGAGCAAGCCTAACCAAAGGGATGGTAGATAAAACAGATTATGTAGAGATAGAAATTAATAAAGGTAAAATTTTGAATCTATATAAACACCAATCGGACCAGGAACGTGAAGAGTATATATTACTTCTTCAAAAATACCAAAACGTATTTGCTTGGTCGATGGATGATTTAATAGGAATACCAGTTAAATGGGGCGAACATAGAATAGATCTTATTCAAGGAACAATACATGTTAGGCAGCGCCAATATAGATTGAATCCAAAGTACTCCTTGTTAGGTAAGACAAATTAGATAGATGTCTTAGAGCAAGTATTATATATCCTATTCTAAGCAGTGAGTGGGTGTCACCAATAGTTATAGTACCTAAGAAGAAGACGGGCAAGATTAGAGTTTGCCAAGATTTTAGGAAACTAAATGCTGCTACAGCAAAGGATTATCATCCTCTGCCGTATACAGATACTATTCTTGACCAGGTAGCTGGTCATGAACGTTATAGCTTTTTAGATGGATTCTCAGGTTATAACCAAGTTTTTATAAAGGAGGAAGATAGATCCAAGACCACTTTCACCACTGATTGGGGGACGTACGCGTATACGCGAATGCCCTTTGGTCTTTGTAATGCACCTGCCACATTTCAACGTATGATGACAAATATTTTTCAAAGTTTTTAGAAATTTTCATAGATGACTTTTGTGTCTATTCATCAACTAAAGAACCAACTAATCTACGAGAACTTAGAGGTTTTCTAGGACACGTAGGTTATTATCGTAGGATAATTAAGGATTATGCCATAGTAGTAACTCCTTTAACAAGTTTATTAAAAAAGTCTATTGAGTACCATTGGTCACAGGACCATCAGCAAGCTTTTGATCAATTGAAACAGTCACTAGCAGAAGCCACTGGAGTCAGACCTCCAAATTGGGCTAAAAAGTTCCATGTATATGTAGATACATCATCGTTTGCAATAGGTGTAGTGCTTAGTCAGAAAGATGACCAAAATATAGATTACCCAATTTATTATCGCTGCATCAGAAAAGAATTATTCCACTACAGAGCAAGAAGCACTAGGAGTGATTTATTTAGTACAGAAATTTAGACATTATCTTTTAGGATACCCTTTCGTTTTTCACGTAGATCACTACGCATTGAAACATTTAGTGAATAAACCTGATCTTTCGGGTAGGATAGCTAGATGGATATTATTATTAGATGAGTTTAACTATGAAGTAGAATTAAGAAGAGGCAAGGATCATCAAAATGCGGATTATATATCCCGCCTCCAAACAAAAAATCAGTTTGAACCCATTTCTGATGAATTTCCGGATGAACATATAATGCGTATCCAATTGGAAACATCAATTTATATGGACATTATTAACTTTTTACAGGATCAGATTTATCTTGAACATTTTAATAAACAGCAAAAAACTGTTTCTCTTTCAAAAGTAGAACCTTATACGATTGTAAATAGAATATTATATGAGTTAGGAGCTGACGATAGTCTCCGCCGATGTTTAGAACCAACTGAGACGACCGCTGTAATAAGTGCATTACATGAGGAAGATTCGGGGCACTGCAAAAAAGACTTTCAATGCTAAATATTGGTGGCCTACCGTCTATAGAGATGTTAAATTATTCGTTCAAAGATGTGATGCATGTCAGAGGATGGGGAAACCCAGCTTCACGACATATTGGTCGCTTACTCCAATTATTCCCTTAGCACCCTTTGAAAAGTGGGGGATAGATTTTGTAGGGCCTATCAAACCGATCACGCCTAAAACTCGTGGTCGTTACATTCTCGTTGCCACGGACTATGCTACCAAGATGGTAGAGGCCGAAGCCACAATTAAGAACGATGCCAAGACTGTAGCTAAGTTTTTATTCCAAAACATTATCACGCGATATGGATGTCCCTTAGAACTCGTTAGCAATAGGGGAACCCATTTCCTTAATTAGACCATCAAGGCCATGTTGTCATATTTTTCTATTACACATCGCCAAACCACTCCATATAATCCAAAAGCGAATGGGCTTAATGAGCAGGCAAACGAAATTCTGTGTAAAATCTTGAATAAAGTAACGGAAACACATTCTTCTGATTGGGATCAGAAGTTACCATCTGTCTTATGGGCATACAAAACTGCTGAAAAGATTACAACTAGGCAAACTCCATACTATCTCGTGTATGGAATGCATCCCATACTACCAATAGAATTCGAAGTTCCGACGTTTCGCATTAGTAATGAAGAGCGAATGGATGAACATGATAGTCTCTGGGAGCGGATGATATCTTTGACGCAACTGGAGGAGGATCGTCGTCTTTCATTAATCGAGACTGAACGAGTTTAGAATAAAAGAAAAGAAATTCAATCCATTAAGAAAATAAGAATCAAACGAGGGGACTACGTGCTTCTGTATGATAACAGACACATGTTGTTTCCTGGGAAATTACATACCAGATGGATGGGACCATATAAAGTCATAGAAGTTTTTAACAATGGATCACTTCAGTTAGCCGATCTTCAAGGACATTTACTTGATACTCGAGTATATGGCTCAAGGGTGAAACGCTACTATGACTAATTTCCGATGCTTCTTACATTTTATCCAGTTTCTAAAGGCCGTCATCTTTGGTCCAATCGTTTTCACCGAAGTTTGCGAAGAAAAAATGCCGACACCTTCGCATTCTTTGCCCATATATGTCGTAGCGAAAATTCTGACACCTTCGCTACATTTCTATTTTCACTACATTTTTTGCGAAAATGCCGAAACGTTCGCTTCATTGTTCACTCTATTTTTGCAAAGAAACCATATTGGAATATGGTATATTAAGTAAATTCACCATTGTCAGAAACACGAAAATTGCGACACTTCTACCTTCGCATTTTTCGGGATTTTCCTTCATTCCATTTTTGGCCTTTGGGAATTTGCGAAAAAATATAACATTTAACCAGAATGTTGCACATCAGTTGGCACATACCTTTGTTTTCATCATGTTTTCATGTCACCATTACAGCGAAAATATGCAAAAAACCCGATACCTTCGCATTTTTTGCCGATACACTTTTTGCCAATATATTTTCTCATACATTTTAAACGACAGTCTTCGCTTCCAATTTCACGCATTGTTTCATAGATTGTGTATATTATTTTCACAATTCAAAACTCACAAATACTGAGCTGAACTTTTGCGAACTAAGCGAAGCACTTGTGTATTTTGCTTATTTTTATTTATTTATTTATTTTTTTTTTTGTTTGTTTGTTTTTAGGACTAGACACTTTATTATTGAGTATGTACCTTCAAAACGAAGGACACGCTTTCATTTAATATTAGTCTAAGCCGCCGATATATCATCAATACACCAAAAACCTCAAACACTTCTGTTTTTTCGCTACCACTTTCCATTACTCTTGCTCTCTGATTTTTGAATTGTTACGAACAAGCTCTTTTCCGCCATCGCTGGTTTATAATTGCGAGTGCCGTGGCAATCGTATTCAAAACGCACCCAAAGCCACTTTTACCAGTTTTACAACCATTGGCTATACGAGCACAAATTGAAGGACTTCTTCAATTCGATCCATCAGTAATCCTTACGGACTTGTGTCACATGAGCTGATCCGTAATTTGAGCGAAACAGAAGGACATATTTCCACTACTGTCCGCAGCCAAGAAATTATTATTACAGAAGGATTTTACTGTCGTGCCTTAGGTTTGCCTATGGACGGCAGTATGCCAGTTACAAAGCCAGACTTCATTGCAGAGAGCGGAGTTTTCCAAGAAGAAGCTTACCTTGAGAAACGGGGATACAAACTCTCTTACATCAGAGACCCCAATCTCAAAAGCTTTGTTCGATTTACTCTTGCTTCTATATTCTTACCGGAGGAAAAGTACACCATTTCGAATACGAATATGGGATATCTACTGAGAGCCCTGAAGAACCTATTGCCTTCGGACAGATTGCTTTCAAGCAATTCTGTAAATTAGTAAAGATTAATCAGTTTTCCAGGCTTGGTTTGCAGATGGGTATCTTGTGTATGCATGCTGGTGTGCTAACAGTACAGGAAGACATCAGAATTGCACCAGTATTGCCAGAGCTAGCCCCTTCAGTGGAGGCTGAATCCCAAATGCAAGTATCAAAAGCAACCACCGTAGCGAAGGCATCATCATCAAGCCAGTACCAAGGAAGCTCAGTGAGGATGTCTTCACCGTCATCCCAGTATAAGCCGCTGTCAATGCTGAAAAGAACAGGGAAGCAGAAGAAGAAACAGAGGATGTTGTTGAGCAGGAGCAGAATCAAGATGATATGCCGCAGAGCCAGCACACCAAGAAGAAGAATAAATTCCTGATACTCAGCAAGAAAGCGGAAGTGATGTCGAGGCACCAATCCTCGATGCTGAATTATATAAAAAGCTTTTTGGTACAATGCTGCCAGATACACAGGCAGCTATTCAACATTTTGTCAGCCTAGAGAAGTCTCTAGGAAGCTCGGCTCGAGGTATGATTCCCTCCGAGCAGACCTAATTCAGAAGGATACAGAACTGGAGGAAAGCAAGGCTAAGCTGTCCTATAAGAGCGAAGAGCTTGAAGCAGCCCAAGCAGATTTGAGCAGGAAGGATGTAGCTCTTTAAGAAGCAAGAGGAAGGCAGGATGCTACGCTGGAAGTATTGGAAGAGATGCAAGAGCAGTCCAATGCTTTTGAAAGCGAAAATATATTGCTCAAATAGCAGATTCAGACCCTGCAGGCTTCTTTGCAGGAGGAGAGACACATTCGAGCTACTCTCCAGAGTAGTAATGAGGAGCTGAGCGACAAACTCAGCAATGTCTGTTGCCCAACTGCAGAATTCTGCAGATATGCTGGGGAGAGGCAATCAAATTTACAAGAGATAGGCCGAAGAGGCAATCTTATGGCGGATAAGCGCCGAAGTTACATTGGGAACCTGCGTATCTCATGGCAGATACAAGATCGACCCAACAGCCTGGAAGGGAATTCAAGAAAGAATGATCCAAACCTTCCAGCTGCAATATCTGCAACCTCAAATGGTTGCATATGAAAAATTAAAAGAAGAATTGGAAGAGGCTAAATTCCAATCGAGCCAAATCCAGACTTTTTGAGGAGGAACAACCAGCTCAATGCCAGGACCAGTCTATGCAGACGGATGAGCCAGCCAAAGCTATATCAGAGAAGGCCATCCAGACAGACGACATCTGCAGGCAAATCCAGAAAGATCAAGAGACGCAGACTGACCCTGAGGATGCTGCTAAGGTAAAAATAGTCAGTATCTCAACTGCTGCAGACCAACCAGCAATGCTAAGCATTATTCCACAGCAAGCTGAGGCATCGCACAGTGGAGTTGTCGCAAAGAAGAACCAGGTAGTGTATTCACTACTAAAGACAAAATTTTAGACATTCCAGCAAGAACTAACATTTTTTCTTCCACCTTTTTGTATTCCAGAACTCCAGTGGAGAATGGATTACCTTTTTTTACCTAAACTTTTTGGTTATACAAAAGAACAATGGGAAAGCCCTTGGACTTTTCTAATCTAAATTCTTTTTGGGCCAAACAGTGTGCCAAAAAGGAATCCTTGCTTCAGAATAAGTTCAATGTGCAAACTAACTATATCCATGTTGTCACAAGATCCTTGTATATATATATTTTAGAATACCTAAAAACATTTGAAAATAATATTTTCCAGCTCTGGATGAGTATCTGAATAAGTTAGATTCAATTAACATTTTTGATGTTAAAGAAGTTGTTTCTAGCCTTAGACCAGTTCCTTCTCGAATTTCCCATCAGCTATTATTCCCTGATCTGTGGGAAATCTACACAGATTGGGAAGCTAACTATTCTCATTATTTGGAGGAAGTCAAAACAAATGATATACTTCGCTCCACTAATCCAATAACCAGACCATATCATACTTACAGTTATGTAAATATTGCTTCTCTCATTTCATATGCCCTTCTATCCGTTCAACAACTGTACATTAAAGAAAAATTCCCAAAATATACATATGCTGCCCTCTCACTAACTATCCCTTCTGCTGAGATGTCTGAAATCTTGTCTGAGGATAGTTGGTACACGCATCTTGTAAACAACACATTGATCGATAACCCTCTCGCACCAATGGGGAATCAAGAAATGGGGAGATATCCAAATCTGTCATTCCAAGAAGATTATAATCAGAAGAATAATTATTTCCTTGCTAGAAAAGGAATGACCTTGGAGCAAATTAATGAAGAGAACAAAGCCCGAGCTAAGGCTATTTTTCATAGCAAGCCAGTAGAAAGCGACAGAGAAGAATGTAAATAAATTGTTTGCGAGCCGCTACACAGCTGAAGAAGGGGATATGTGGAGCCTCATGATCCCACATTATCCAAGTTATTGTTATATATTGTAAAATTTTCAACTTTTATACATGTGAATGTGCTATAGTGCCTAGATTCATGTAAAGCCCTATTTACACTTTGTAAAATCACATTTAGGTTAGAATTTGCGACGTTCTATAGAGACGCAGTAGCGGATCTCAACCGACATTTTGACGGTTGGTAAATGACATTGAGGCCGGTGATCGTTCCTATAAGATCGACACTTCGTGCCATTGTACTTACGCATTTGCACAGTTCTGAGTATCAATAGAGAGAGAAGAGCAAGTTTCTATAACTTTAGCATACTTTCCCTCTGCCATCTTTTACAGCATTACTTCTTATCATTTGAGCGAATACACTCTGTATGATCTGTAATTGTTTGTGATACTGTTCTGTTTGCGTCACAAATATTTCTCATGTCTCACTGAATTTCAGCCACTCTAACGCGGATTTTCAGGCGTTGCCAGCAAGCAACAATTCTGACTAATGTGTGCAGGGAATTCGCCGAAGCTGTTAAGCATAACCTTTAGCAAAACTTCTTTCAATTCTGAATGAGCTATGTGTTCAAATAATGAGTTTGTTTGATGCTCTGTTCTATTTGCTTCCTGCGATAAGAACTAATTCTCTGTGTTTGATTAAGAGGCCAATGCGATTCTGTTTGATGAATCTATTTGCTAGTTGCTGTCTGATTTGATTGCTTACCTGATATCCGAAGAGCCTGAAAGATAAAGTAATCTTTACAATCGCAGACCTTGACCAAATCGTTTCATCATTGGTGTTCCTGGATGCCAATTTACCCAAATATCTTTGGATAACCAGATATGTCGTTGTAGTATTCACTGCGAATATTACACATCCCAGGCAATTTACCATCATACATACATTTATCATACAAAAGATGAGATTATTCTCTCTCTTGGGGAACGATCAAACCTTTTATACTACTTAATTCATTGATTTTGTGGAAATCTATAACGACTAGGCCACCACAGGCAATCACTAAGTTTTTCAATGTACATACCAAATAAAGTAAAAGAAAGAGGACGGCCTTGTTTCACACACACCAATATTACTGAAAACTGCCTTAGAGAAGCCACTTTTGCACCTCACTTTTGCCACCACTTTTTCATAGTGTTGTCCTACTGTATTTTGAATGTCCAGCTTAACACCAAGTTCGTGATTTCTATCCCTCAAGCAATGCTCCTAGGGACCATATCAAAGGCTTTGCGAAAATTCAAAAAGCAACAATAGAGATTCAATTCCCTCCTTTAAAACATTAATTACAAATGTGGAACCATGTGTTTACAGCTTAGTGTATTTAATCATTGCATGAGCACTACTTATCAATAAGTTGTGCAAAGTCGTACGTATGGAAATCACCAAGCCATGGGGTGAAGATCACATTTCTAACCAGCATATCTACCAATTTGTACTATCTTACTAGAATCAAAGGTATGGATAAACTCGTGATCTTGAGTAACAATAAACCCAAAGTGCATCCTTCAAGGAAACGCTTGCATTGATACATTAAGTGCATTAATCTCACTTCTAAATGATACATTGATATTACAAAAGTATAGGTAAGATGGAGACCTTCTACTTACATAGAAAGGATCTGTGCATGAAACCTGACCCATGGGTTTCTGTATTGAAAACACTACGATATCCAACAAGGCCCCTGCAAGTGCAAAATGTTAGCATTAGAGGTTACATAACCTCCGTCTATCGTCCTTGAGTATGTGATACACTGATACCACCAGTACTCATAAACACTTTTTCCTGTAGAAGATATACGAGCATGACTACCACATTATGAAACAATTTGCATACAGTAAACCACCAACTTGTGTCTCAACAACTAAAGCAGCATGACTAGGAAATTATGATCATGAAAGACATTGCAAAAAAAAAACTGCCAATCTGCATCTCCAATTATTCTGCTCGCTTGAAGGACAACAATCGCGCGTTTCTCAAGTCCAGGACATCTTGCATGTTTTTCAAGTCCAGGACAGATTGTGTGTTTTCTAGGTCCAAGACAGATCACAGGGAAAATCAGAAGGAAAACGAAGTGTTGAAGATTTCTACAGGTCGCGTGAAGTGTCAAGGAAAAGTCAATATTCCAGGTTGCTACGATTTCAATTCCAGGAGTGCTAGAGCGATTTGCAGATCTCTAAAGGTCCAAATTCGAGGATTCATTGTAATGTTGTTGATCTGAGGCAGTAAGTGTCAGAATTTGATGCCCAAATTCTCGATAGGAGTTAACTAATCATATTAGCACTCACATTCACAAATCAAGATCAACAATACAGACCGAAGAGAACTTAGATTATTACAAGAATGTGCATAGCTCTCTACAATGGAATGGTTGGAGGCGGGGGGCCAGCCCTCCTTATATAATCTTTCTAGTCCTTGATAAATGCTAAAGCATAAAGCAAAAAGCTGATTACTAAAGTTGCACTCTATTTTGGGTAAAGACCCTTCTTGAATTTCTAAATTGTCAAATCATGTTCTAACCTAGAACTATTGCGCCCTCCTAATTACTAAAAACAGACATGGCTCGCAGGCATGGCCAAACTAACATTAGGGGTGCAAATAAACATTAATTTCTAACACTCCCCATTGATGTTTACTTTGTTATCTATTATTCCTAAAAGTTCTCTAAACTTCCAACTGAGCACTCCTTTGCGTAATGCCCTGATTTTCCGCAAATGAAGCAATCTCGCTTTCCAACTGCTATCTTTCCATCTTTTGATTGAATTGACTGAATCTCTTCCTGATCTTGCTTCTTCTTTTTCTTCTTGTTCTTCTTCCCTTTGCCAACCTTCTTGGAACTCTGCTCTTGCTTCTTTGCTAGGAATGCCCACTCCTTGAAATCATCCATGTTGACAATATTTTGTCACCTCGTTTTCTCCTGTACTCATCAAAAGAAGGTCTTGTCTCCCGTAACAACATCATCATCACAAAGTTCTTGATAAGTCAAAGGTACACTGTTAAGCATAATGTATACCAATACTGAATCCGAAACACTTTCTCCAACTACAATAATTTGCCCTCTCAAATCTTTCACCCGAGGAAAGTAGTCCGTTACTGATTCACGTGTAGCTTATTAGTAAAAAACAAGATTTGTGATTGATTCACAGTCTCGTACAAACTATGGTATCCTCTTTCTTTCACTTTGTGCTTCTAGATGATCTTCTATGCCCCAAATGCTTGGTATTGTCTATTGTCACTTGTTGCACTAGTGCAGTCTTCAAGTTTATATATGGCAATAGTCTGTGTATTGGTTCCAAATTGGTCTTTCCTAGTTGGTGCCATGATGTTCCTACTGATGCCTTCTCTCAAGCATTCTTGGTCTGTACGTCTTGCTTGGTATCTAGATGTTTGGAGCCATTTTTTTTGGAATCTTACATTTTCTCAAACTCATTTGGCATTCTTGGGCCCTTCGTGTCCCTTGAAAGATCATATCTCGATTGCAGGGGAGATTGTACCTTCTTGATGTTGCTTTCTTCACGGTGCTACTTTTTACTTGACAACATTGGGGGCAATGTTTTTCATTGGGGAAGTTATAGACTACTAGATCTAGACACTACATGACTATTTTAGTACTGGAGTGAGGATCATATTGGAAGTGCACAAACCTTCCAAGAGGACACACTACTTTCCCTCCTATGACCTATTGTGGATAACCTTAGGTTAAGTGCCTAGAAGCTTCTATTTTAGGCCCTATGTACATTCATTTTCAACTTATGATATGATAATGCTTGGGCTCTTCGTGGGAGAACCCTTGCCCTTGCTATTCCTTGTAGGGCTTTAACCATTGACTATATATGTTGTTATTTCGCTTTCTTTGTGGGAGATGGCTGGATTGCTTCATGCATTGCCAATTTATGCTTCATGCTAAAACCTATGATTCGGTTCATAGCTAGCTCACAATTGAATTTCTAGAAGTTCCCCCGAACAACAAATTGTTCATAGCTAGCCTCTTTATGTTACTCTTTTTTTAGTTGTCTCGCAAGGGTATCGCTCTCTAATCTCAATGTACCTCCATGTGTTACATCATTCTCAACGCTCTAATGCCTAACACTCCAAAGCACAAGATGGAGATTGATCAACAGGTAAGTTTAAAATAGAGGCAAGAAAAAAACCTCCTAATGTGTGTGTGTGTGTGTGTGTGTGCGTGCGTGCAAGTTTCGAATATAAAACTTTAGTTAGAACTCGGTAAGGAATACTAGAATTATGGATACATTCCGCATGTGCATGGTGTGATGTATTTCAATGTCTCATTCTAAGTGTGTCGATGTTGCTGATGCAGTTCTACCTTCTCGGGCTTTTTGAATACCTTGGTATGGCTGATCCTCTACTAGCTTGGGCATTACGGATACCTTGGCATTCCTGGTTGTTCCATATTGCTTGGTTTCTAATGACGCGGCCGGAGATGTTCCCTTCGTCGCCACGATGTTGATCCTGAGCTGTTCCCTTTCTTACCAGCTGCCCTTCACCAGGTTCGCCTTCGCAATAGTCGACGCTGCCGGCAGATTCATTTTTTGATCCAGTGGGATGGTCGTCCTGTTGAGAAGGCCACATGGGAGCCTATTGATGTCTTTTATCATACGCCATCACTTGCAGATCAGGATCGTGCTCTTGCTGCACTTGTTGATTCCTCTACATTAGATGTTGCTCTAGTTGTTGATGCACCAGGGCTTGTTGTTGTTTTGATCCAGTTTCTTTTCGGTAGCTGGGTCTTTTTCTTGTGTCGGGGAGAGTTATGGACTCGGCTCATTACATTCGCCACGTCCATTTACATTTACTTTACTTTATGAATAAGCAGGCCTTGGGCCCTTTTTTATTCATTATTGACACTTAGACTTTATGATTGGCCTTGGGCCTTATTATTCATTATTTGGACACTTGGACGTATTACTGGAGAGTGGGGGCCTTCTTGGAGGGCGCGCACTATTATCCCTCCCAGTTGGGCCCTTGCCACTGGAAGCTTCCTTTTTTGGGCTTCTTTTAGGCTATGAGTAGGGAATTTGTGTCATTTGTTATTCAGTTGATGATATTGATCTTTCTCTTTAGTCTCCTTAATCTCTCTCTTTCCTGCTTTCTAGGGTTAAGTCTTGCTTATGTGATGCTTTCATAGCTTAGCTAGGGTTAAGTCTTGCTTATGTGATGCCAATTGTGGCTTCATTCGTAACTTACTCCTACGCTGACACACAGGCATAGCATCTAGGAGATTCCACAATTGTCTAGCGGTCTTACACCACATAGGACATGTCTCCTTGTGATTGGTTACTTCCTACACTTTTAGGATGGCACCCTTAGACCCTATTTTTTACCGACTGTATTACAAGCACATCACTATGAAGCCGGAGGTGGAAAATAGCACCCTATATTTTGGAAGTCTGGAAGATACTGAATCTAGAACAAGCGCGCACCAAATCTTCCTGCAACCAAGATGATTCGAGGCACTTAAAAGCTAGTGTCCTTGACTAAATCGCTGATTCGGATTCAAGTGCAATTAGTACACTTTTGAGGGTCCAAACGTAAGTACTGAAGGCCTGCTGCCTCTAAAATTCTGTAGCTCTTGCTCAAAAATGCAAGTTTGATGAAAACATGCAACAAATACCCCCAAAATTTCAAATAATGACAATCAAAACAGAATAATCACAAGCATCCACACCTTGAAGGACATGTGAAACTCAGTCTTGTTCTGCCAACTGACTCAGCACAAGGTCCCATATCTATGAGCTCTCCACGTCTGTGTGAAAGAGATTCTATAATGTTTCCAGCCTGTTCATCATCTACCTGCAAGCATACAAAGTTTGCCAAAATATTTCAGAGTCCAGTTGCATCTTGAAAAAAATGGACTCTTGAAATGTGAACTCAATTTTGTGAGTTCACTTTTAAAAAAGTCACAGATTTCAAGATAGTGCATTCTGATAAGCTAAAGATTCTGTAGATTTACTTTGTCAAGATATATGGATAATATTAGCTAAACAGTTGTATGTGCAGTAATAGTCCTGAATATTTCACTGCCCCTGGTGCCTGAGCCCAACAAGCACAGACGCACGCGTGCATACAATACGCCAAAGTGCATAGTGTATTGCATGTACTTGTACAAACACTGGGTAAATAAGATCTGACAAAGAATAGCAAAACAAAAAAGAGCGAGATTCAAAAAAGAGGAAAATTTCCTTATTGCTGTAGAACAGGGAGCAATCCAAATCAGAAGAATCTATGTTCCATAAAACTCAAAGGTGTTATCGCAACACTCCAGAAGGATGAAGATCGTATGTCCATGACAATAAGAAGACCTACCTCAATAATGACCTCTTCAATGGGCTCCAACTTCCTTCCATCCTCAAATTTGTACCTACAGTTTCAAAACAGTGAGGAACAAAGCCTGCAATATTTTGTTGAAAAAGATAACCATATTGCAAATAGTTCACCTTAACCTACCCCTTAGAATCAACATGAAACATACAGATAAAACTATTCAACTTCTTTCAACAGAGATCACAACATGCCACCTGTATACAAGGAAGACTGCTGCAATTCTTTCATGTAACCAAACAACTAGCATAGATTCTTGAAGGAGCTTTCAGAATCAAATCAATGCTTTCTAAGGACCTTATGAAGATAACCCAAGACATTTGCCAATAAAGTGTAAGGTAACCATTTCCAGCCAATTGCAAGCAATGCTACAGTATAATAATATAGGCGCAGATGAGATTTCTTATATAAATGTTCAAAAATGATAATGGATGATACTTCGTTTGACGATAATGATTATTATTACTCCAAAAAGAAAGTTGTCCTCAAACGGACTACTCTGGGCTGAGTAAAGTGAGATCAAATCTAATGCTCAAATTTTCCGTCTAAATACATTCATACATTTGGAAATTCTTGATGCCCAGCCTGGTAAGTCTAAAGTGAAACTTCTGAATAGAGAACAAGCATAAAAAATTGATTTCTCTAGTACGCACTTCATCATTCAAAGCGTCAATTTTCATATCAATTCAAATCTGGTTTTGATTAACCTCGCCCAGTAAGAAGTGCATTGTCCAAAATATATCCTACAGTATTAAAATTCAGTCAACACAGAGTTCTTATTTTCAATTTTGAGATCTGATTAAAATTTTACCTTTGAGAGCCTCAACTAAGAGTGAAAAGAGTGAGAAACAAAGCTTACCTTTAAGAGTTAAGATCAAACCTTTGGAAACGGCAACTATAAAAAACATCTACAATCCACAAATTTTAAGGAATGAGCAGAAAAAACTTATGATGTCATTGGTGATGAAGAAGAACATTGTGTAGAATATGTAACATAAAATGAGAGCTCTTAATAGTGATGCCATACAAACGGACAGAACTTTTCACGGCTACACAGTCACAGGTTTACAATAGAAGAATGTATCGTCCTCAAGGTGAAGACCAACGAGACAGTTAGCAAGACCATGAGGCACACAAGAACGTGGCTGGATATGAAGTTATTTGGCACCAAATTAAGTCAAGTTTTCGATCTACAGCTTACATGACTGCAGGAGGAGAAACCGACAACTCAAAGCCCTCACGACGCATGTTCTCAATAAGAACCCCTGCAATAAAAAATGAATGTATGATTTCTTTTGGGAATATAACAAGCTCAAGCATCATGCAAAAACCAAAATTTGCAACCACAAACAGACATCATCACAGAGTGACTCAATCCTAACAAACCTTAAATGCATCAGATTCTCAGATGTTAGCTACAAAACCATGAGAGAATTAGCCAAGAAAATGAAGTTTGGGCCCTTTTTTCAACGGGAGCTCTCTGCCCACTAGACCTCAATATTTTTGAAAAACTTGTCAAACTTTGTCAGGTAAACCCAAAAAAGGTGTACGGTCTGTCTCAAAGAACACAACATAAACCGAATCAAGTTGGGCCACCTCATCTAGGCTATTCTAGAGAGAGATACTAAAATGTCATAAATCAGAAACCCAAGATGCTCTCACGGGTTCCAGAGCTAAGAATTTTATGGTGCAGCAAGCCATCTTTCAACTGTCTACACCTGGACAATTCTAGATACACAAGCATCTCCTGTTATGTGGTCCTCACCCGATTTTGAGGACCAGATTTTTCTGTGGAATACCTTCTATTTCTAAGCTGTTAGAATTTCCTTTTTATGGAGTGAATGTATCAAAGAAAAAAATCGATCTACAACCAAAGTTGACACCCATTCATAGCGAGTTGAATTTGCTATGGAAAAAAATTTCTAGGAATTTCCATACTCCTAGACTGGCAAGGGGTTTGATGAAACCATAACAAAACCAAGTTTAGGCAAGAAACACCCAGAAACTAGAAGGTTAGGATTCTAAGCAAATGAAAAGTCATCTCTCCTTAGCTAGCTATTTGTATTCAAACATTATTAAAATTAACACCATTGCTAATCACCAATTGTGAAACCAACATAACACGTCCGATTCACAACAAGAAGCAGAGTCCTTTCCAAAGGTTGCTCCCTTCCCAGCAAACAAAAAACATGACAAACAGTGAAACTTTAAAAGGCAAAAAATTAACAAACAAATTTCAGGACATAGAACTTGGGCTAACTAATACTGCTTCATTTAACATAAAGCAGGCATGATCCTATAGAAACATGGGTCAGTCAGCTTTACCAATGTTAGGAATATATTTTTGAGAGCTGACTTGAAGATTTGAATTTCCTCAAGCAGGTCATACTTCCATGGCACCTTAACGCAGTTAGTTTGAAGACAACAGAGCACGAAGATGGCAATAGAACAGAGTCCAGATAACAGGGTCAGCTATGTAGCTTTATAGGTGAACATGTAAAAGTGGGCCATGAGTTGATAAATACAGGATAAATAGTTTGAAAAACGTCATAAATGCATCATTTGGCATTTGTGGAGTTGGGCTCTCCTTTGAAAAAATGGATTTTTTTGGTAGGTGCCAAGGGTAGGAACAAAAACTTCGAGAAAAATGCAAAATAGAAGGTTCAAACTTCAAACAACTTAAAAGCTCACATAGGACTTGTCAATACAAGCAAACGCCTTGTTTCTTTCCTTGCATAAATGATCACCAATAAGTTCTTAAATATTGAAGATGCCAAATGAGCTTATATTTGTACATCAGTTAACCTATCTTTAAGTGGCATTCATAGATGAAACTTAGACCTACAGGTAGCTCCAAGATGCTGTATAGAGAAAGCACAATGCTTGTCCAGAGAGCATCTGAGTACTTGAATTCTTTTGCGGCTTGAGTTTCGTTTCAATAGGTACTAATATTTCATATCAGTCAACAAGGTATAAGTAAATGAAACAGTAATCTAAGATAACCTTTGATGTAATCTATGCTCAATCCGCTGCAACCTGAAAGATTGGCTAAAGGGTCAAGATCAAATATAAATTTCTAATGCTACAATCTCCTCGATCTGCACAAGCGACTTTCAAAGAGAAACTGATGTGCTGGAGTTGAGCATTCAGGAATTTCATTGTAACTCTTCCATACAGAGGGCTGTATGTTTATAAGCAAGAAGTAGATAACATCAAAACATGACATTTGGAAAACCCTGAAAGAGATTAACTCTATGTACCTAGAATATGATTATTTCTCTTTATTAAACATGCACTTTGGATCACCGATCAGTGACCTGGAATGAAGGAAAATCAACAGGCATGTACCAACATATCATCTTAAAAAGCCTGACATCCAAAAAGAGCAAAACAACAATGTCACGGCACTCAAATCAACAGTAAGCGTCTACCAAGTTGTAGTTCACCCCTTCCCTGTACTTCATATGCATCCTGCCTGGGTGTAGGTACGACGTACACTGAAAGATTACTCTCTGCCTCAGCTATCAGCCTTTCTCCAATCTTTTGGCCTGTTAGCTGAATACCAGAAAGTCAGTAAACCTCCTTGCGATTATTCTAACCAGATAATTGCATCTTTTCCGAATAGATAGCTTCATAAGGTTTTTGAAATGTTAACATAATCTTTTCACTCCATGCACCAACTCTTCCTTTACCTTAGGGAGTCTAACCTTGGTCCTAATTCTTGGGTTCCAAATAATGCAGTAATACATGTCAGAAGAAACTAACAAATTATAAATGAGTCCAAAATAAATGCAAGTATCACAATTAGGGATCCCAAGATGACATTTAAATATCCAGCTAAAAATACATATTACTTTTACTCTTCTCTTACCGACCTTCCACAAACCGACTACTATGACATACTTGCAAGGAGATGGAGCAAGGGCATGTTTGGAATAAAGCTGAAAGACTTAAGGTGGCTAGCTTGTTACTTCCTTTGAAAATTCCCGAAAGAAAAATGGGAAAGTGATTCCATGGATTTTGGGGTTGGGCTACCTCGGACGGGGAAGCAAAATGATGCTATCTGAGTTGTAGTTGACAAATTGACCAAGATGGCGCAGTTCATTCCAACCAAGATGTATGTCAAAGCTTCGAAGCTTGCTCAACTTTTCGTTGAAAAGTTGTTCAGGTTGTTTGGTCTACCGAATGACATTGTTAGTGATTGTGATTCTAAGTTCACTGGCAAATTCTGGCAAGTGATCTTTGAGAAATTAGAGACCACCCTAAGTTTAGGGTCTTCAGAGTCCGATGATCAGATTGAACCAGTCTATGGAAGATATGCTTCATGCATATGTTTCCAGAAGATAGTCGGATTGGAAAAGGTGCCTCCCCAATAATTAAGTTTGCGTATAACAGCGCAAAGCACTTGGCAATGGGTTTTAGTCCATTCATTCTAATGTATGGTTTTTCAGCCTCGTGCTCCTATTGTCATTGGCCTCAGAGGGTCTCAAGGTTAAGGCAGAGATGGATTTCCTGCAGGATATGCAAAAAATGTTGCTTGTTGCTCGTGATAACGTAAAAACGGCACAAGATAGAGCCTAGTTATATGCTAATCATAAGCGGCAACCTCAAGTCTTTGAGGAAGGCGATTGGTGTTCCTTAGAATTCCAAGAGACTCTAAAGTACTGAGGACTGGGAAATGTCCTAAGTTGTCACCTCATTATAGTGGGTTTCTATATTGTAAGGAAAATCAATCGGAATGCCTTCACACAAGAATCAAAGTTCACCCAGTTTTCCACGTCAACCATTAAGGAAAGACTCGGTGAAAAGGATGATTCAATCCAAGAAGATCGACTGATCAACCTTTGTACCTTCTTAACCTCAGGCCATTGTAATGTACGTCAGCTTGGGCTCAGAAACCGTGAGGTGATTGAGTACTTGGTTCATTGGAAAGGATGATGACACTTGGAAAAAGGAGCAAGACCTTAAACTAAGATTCCCATATTTCCTTCCTTAGAAAAAAGTCTTTTAAGGGGGAGAGAATGTTAGGGACCTGACCCCTCAGCTTTGGCAACCATGGACAATACCTTAGCTTGTTGACAATACCAGCACCTAGCGGTTTAGGGCTTAGCAAGAACGCAACACAGTGGAACACATTCACACCATGGGAAGATGTGGTAACGTTTCCCAAGCAAGTCGCAACACAAACATCTTGGGAACAATTCATGTTCCCAGGAACAAGAACCTTTTGGAAACATGTTCCCTCATTCCGAAGAGGAGAGAGCATGTTCCTTCACAATTATTCTAGAAAGCTTAAGGACTAGGATGAAAAGATTAGGAATATTCAAGAACCTTCAGGAGGTTCAATGGACTCCAATGCCAAGGTATAGAAGGAATGAAAGAGTAACCAAGCTTCCTTGGACTTGATGGAACCACAAAAGGTGCTATCGCATACAAAACATTCACTAGATTTTTTTGAATACATGAAAAATTGTTTGAACTTGACAACCATGACATTGTACTAGGGTCCACACTATGTCAGTAGCGTTGTGGCTAGTTGATCTTTAGATTGCTATTGTACATTAACATAAAATGTACAACTAATTTGAACCTTTTGAAATTTAAATGAAAATTTACTTTGACTATACAACCTAATAAATCTTAGAAATGAAGTTTTTCACTCATCTATTCTGGCTTGTATAGAACTCTATCCTTCAATGGAAATTTTCAAAGGAAACACCAAAAAACTCATGAAGAAAACCACTATATTGCACAAATGATCCATAAGTAGTAGTTGGCACAAAAATTTCCTTCCAAGTTAAGCTCAAAATACTATAATAATCTTGTGCTAAGAATCAAAGAGTGAAAACAATTCGTGGGGATCAAAATAGGAGAAGACAATATCGAGTGCCATTTACCATAAAATGGTACTTTGGGAAAGATGTGGATGCCAATATGCCTTAATCTGCAAGAAGGATACCTGGTTGCCGTCACGACCACCAAGAGGAGAATCATTCACACTGAATGTCATTGAAATTGTAGGAGGGTCTACTTGCACTGATGGCAAAGCTTGCATCACCTACACAAAAGGCTTAGCCATTCATTATTGCATTCTATCTTAATGTAAAAAATGGAGAATTTTGCAACCCTAGAATATAGTCGAACTTTCAAAATAACTCAAGCAAGTAAATAACTTAAATAGTATTAAAGTATTTGTCTCGACAATCTAGTAATCTAGCACTTTAAGTTTGTTGAAAGCAATAACTAGCATCATTGAAAAAAGCACTCAATACTTCCAAACATTGGATGCAAAAAGTCACATGGCATCTCTTAAGAATTAATAAATTCAATGTAGTAAAATCAATGATTAAACTAATCCACAAAAAGAGAAGACCAACTAGATAAATGCACAACATCTAGCAGAAGACCAACTAAAATCAGTAAATAGCATCTAGCAATCAATGTTTCATAGTTGACATTGATACTATTGAGTACAAAGTCCATTATGCTACACAGTTTGTCCAGTGTGATTCCTAAACAAACCAACTAAAATTAAAGAATAGCATCTAGCAATTAACATTTTGCATGTGACCTTCATCTACTATTGAGTACAAAAAAGTCTATTATGATGGATATTTTTCCAATATGATTTCTATAGTAGAATAATGGATCTAGCTCACTATCACTCAAGATAAGCATAGAATCAAACTTTAATCCCTCATTGCTCTAAACACACCATGAGAATGTCTGATATTGCCCTATCAATTTGTATATTTGTCCCTCCATCTCAATCGTTGTGCCCTTTCCATGTTAGATATGAAACTACAATCAAATGCAAATGTATAAAAAAAAATTTGCAACTCATGATTCAAGATCTGATTGATTACAAAAATTATGATAATCTTCTCTTTTAGAAGAGGCATGTTTCTTCTCATGGGTAAGCTCGTCATTAAAACGTTCATTACTTGGTAATTCAACTTCTATTCACTAAGAATTATCCAACTATTCACCTCAGAAACATAGTCCCATTCTTGCTTTGAGATATAAGATTATTGGAGCGATCATGGCTCTTGCAACCCCAAACACATACTCTTCAGCATCTAAAAGTTGAATGATCTAGCCCCACAAACATTTGTTTACAATGTATACTAGCTCTGAAATTCACTTCAAAGTGTAATACATTCAGGAATTTGTATCCTTTTGCCCGTTTGCTAAATAATGGGTCAAAGGCTAGGAAGCTTTCCCTCTAAAAGAATCAAGTCTATGCCATCTTCGAACATATATTTGCAGATTACCTTCGTGGAAGGTCTCTTCAAGCTAATCAACTTTGATTTGGAAACTATAATTCTCTTCTCACAGGTTCATTTTGAACTCGAAACGCCTTCAATCATCTCAAAAAGTGATGACTTGTGGAGTTATCCGTGCATAATCAGCTTACATTGAAAATAAGCTTTGAATAGTCCCAAGCCATGATCCACTTATGTTTAGACGACATACAATGACTAATTTTACTCATTACGCTCCTCATCACTCGTTCAAAATATGAAGGCGTATGGCATGTGCACGTGTAAAGCAAGATCCCCAGCCTGCATATTGAGTACCATGTATCTACTCCAATGTTTTAGGTCATCCTTGATTGATTCAAAGTCATAGATTGAGAAAATATTATTGTGAACTAGTAATATTGTAGGAGATCAGAAATTATGGATCAATTTATAATGTTTGATTAACATCTCGATTCTGCAATGGTGAGTCACATGTAGTGACTACACTTCTCTTTCGAGAGGCCAGAGTTCACTTTCCGTTGTACGACAAGACATGCTGCTTTAAAGATTGAGGGATCTTAGACTTCCACCAACTTGATACTTGCAGTTATGGCACCGTATGAGGGGGTAGTAGGATTTGTAAAGTCATATGAGGGTACTTCAAATGCAATCATCAATACCCTTGGTGAAAAATAGAAATATCCACTATCTCCTACTCTCTTTGGACTATATATTGACAAGTTGGATGCAATCATTTGACATCGTGATGATACTCGTAGCGAATTAGGAGACATGCTTGTATTACTACTATTACATGCAGATGATATGATCAGCATATCACTACACTACATTGTTTTCTCATGAAAGAGAGTTGAAGGTCAATATAAAGAGGACCGAGGTCATGCTCTTCCATACATCTTGATCTTTTATGAGAGCACAAACTTTCACATTCGTGGGCTAGTCACTAAAGGAAGTTTTCTTCATACGCATATGAGCATAAAAGGGTTCAATAAGAAAATCTATCAATTGAGAAAGGGGAATAGCCGAAACAAAGAGTTCATTGAAAGCCATAGTGTGCGACCACTCACTCTATGCTCTTGATTGCATCAAAGGGGAGCTTCCAAACACTTTCTACTTACAAGGTTGAAGGTACATCAAGATCTACCTACTCTTAGCTCATTCTAACTCCTATTCTAAGCTTGTTTTCATTGGCAATCCAATGTGGGCATGCAACACCTCTGGAAGTCAGCTACCATCTAACTTAACCCCAAAGACAGCCAAGACAAAGCTAAAGAAAAGGAGCCAAGCTCCATCCAAATAGCTGGAGTCTCAACAACTTTGGCTAACTGTTATGAACATAATCACAAATATTGATATCAAATGAGAACAATGGCTAAATCCCTACAAGCAATAGCTAAGCATAGACAAGAGATCTCCCACGAAGAGCCCAAGCAATACCTATTAGCAGAGAATGAATACAATGAATGTTGTATCTAATGTCTAGCCCTATATATACTATCTAGAGGCCCTTAGTGGAACCTTCTAGAAATTAGGGCAACTAAGGGTACTTGGGTTCCATAAGGACATGCCCTTAATGGTAATGGCCCAGTACCTAAAGATATCCCAATTAGGGCAATTAGTGTCACAAGCAAGTCTCTCTAAGCTCGTGAATCCTAGAAGGCCGGTGTGTAGAATGAACCTCCCAACCATAGGCACCCCCTCTTTGAGTCCTACCTGCTATTCCCGTCAACTGGCACATGGCATCCACCTGTGGGTGATCAGTCCACTTGGCATGCATGGCCCCTGTGACCTGTGAATACTGAGTGACTGATAGGGTACCACCCCCGTGCCCTGCCAAAGACCTGTGACCCGCTTGGTCACCCCGACTACTTGTCGACTAGCATCTCGTCACTGACGGCTAGGGTCCCGACGGTCAAAACACACCGCGTCTCTAACAGCTTGTCAGACGGCCACACCGGATCACTTCTCGTGACGCACCGGTCCCAACTTGGGATATATGTCCTTGTCGGTCACCGTCCCTCGCCAATACTAGGCCTTAGGCCCTCTGGTAACCGGTCGTGCCGAGATCATGATAGAGCCGTAACTGGGCTCTAACAATCCTTCCCTCCTCTGGCAAGTCATCGGTCCTCGATGACAAACTCTAGGTAACACATCCTCGCGTCTCCCAGGTAGCATCTGACAACGGATGCCCTTTCCAAGTTACTAGATACTCTTGGAGGAGGCGATTCCACAATCGTCACTCCCTTTGATCTAGAACTCTTTCTAGCCCATAACCTGTGGTGTCTTTCTCCTCTAGAAACACTAGACCTTCCATTAGGCTATCGCCATCATGCAAACAGTTCTTCAGTTTGCTAACATGAAATACTGGATGCACCTTGCATCCCACAAGTAGTTGTAGCTTATAAGCTACTTGGCTCACCTTCTTAATAATCAACCATGGTCCACAATACCTAGGAGATAACCTGGCGCACCTTCATGTGCGTAGCACCTTCGACTTCGAAGGGACTAGTAAAAACAAACAATCTCCTTCCTCAAATTCCCGATAGGTACGGTTCTCACGGGCATAACTCTCTGCCCTAGCTACAGCCTTGGACAAGTTACTGCATGCCATCTCTAGCTTCTGCAGCATCTGAGTCAAAAACTCTACAGCACTAGGTACCCTATGCGGAATCCCTATGATTGCAGGACTAAGTGGCTTGAAACCATAACTGAGCTCAAATGGACTCAATCCAGTGGACGCATGTCCCTTATCATTGTGTTACCCAGTTTGTATGCGTACTACTAACATATGCCCAAAGCATATCTTCCAAGATCTGGTTCACTTGCTCTGTCTGCCATCCGTTTGAGGATGCTCAAAGCTACTCATCCACGACTGTGTTCCCAGCTTGGCGAACACCTCAATCCAGAAACTTCCCATAAACTTGGGATCCCTGTCAGACACAATGGACTTCGGAAGGCCATGCAACCCGACAATATTCTCAATAAACAACTCAACAACTTGCAAATAATTTATATTGCTTGCTTGTCCACTTGCTTGCTTGCTTGTCCACTTGCTTGTCTAAATCTATTTATATTGGGGATGAAGAATTTATATTGCTTGCTTGTCCACTTGCTTGTCTAAATCTATTTATATTGGGGATGAGTAATTTGCATGAATCCATAATGTTTTAGACAAATTAGATTCAGATTTAGTTGCAGGATGTTTGTTGATAGATTGGTGAGGAATCAATTTATCCAGAATGAATAACCTAACTGTAGCTGGAAATCTTGAATTTAATGATTGCTTGTTGAGGATTTGAGTTTTTTCCCAGAACTAATCCTCTTGTAATTCAAGCAAATTGTAAACATAGATTGGATATTGTAAGTTGCTCATTCTCTAGATGTAAGCAGAAATAGATATGGACAAAAGAGTGTTCACACAGCCCGGCATGGGAAATCAACTAGAAGTATGGTGATTTTGGTGGTCCCCCTTTTGAAATTCAGTTTGAAAAATTAGGAGAGGAATCATAATTCTTTGGAATAGTTGATGCATGCAGCATAAATCTCCTTCAGAAGCCATTCTTTGTTGAGTGGACTGAAGCCTCGGTTGAGGGAAGTAACCCTGTATGACCAAAATACAGGGGATGAATGAAGATCTGAAGAAAAAAATGACCAAGCTCTTGGCTCAGCTCAACACCTACTATGGTTACAAACTGGCGCTGCCAATCCAACGTCCAAGGACTCCATTGATGAAGCGACATATTTTTTATGTGTCCCAATCAATGGTGTCCATCTGTGACGAGATTAGTTTAGGATTTGTTGGAACCTCATAATGGATACCAAAGGTCGTTTGACAGCTGGTTCTAGTCCCGTAATTGAATCTTCAGAAATAAGAATTGTCTGGAATTGATGATTGATCAGCTGCTTAGAGCTGAGCAGGACCAAATTGGGAACTGAAAAGCGTTGTATAGCAAGCTATTGTCTTCTTGAACAACTGGAGGTGAACTTCTCACTTGCCTGTTGTTGGTTTTGTTGAGAAAGGCTGAAGTAGAGCTATTCTACAAACGTTCATCTATTTGTAAGGGCGCAAGTTCTGGCAATCAATAGATGGAGCTGCATGAATCAGGCAAATAGCTAAGAACTCAGCGATGGAGGGTGTGAAGAAGTATTCCGAGATCCGACAGCAGCTGTAACGGCTGATTGCGACCGTGAGGAGAGCTCCACGAGCCACATCTTTTGTGTATGTTTGGCTTAAGAAATCTTGTTTAGGGTTTGGCCCCAATTTCTTTTTGGAAACCCTTTCTTAGGGTTACTAACCAAAAGAGTAGCATGTATGTGCATGGGGTTCTCGGAAAATGTACCTTTTGGAAGTTACATGGCTTATGGTTGTTACATCAGTATTAAAACCTTGGTACTTTTGTGACCAAGAGCCAAGTTGTAGTCGATTTTAGAAAGGTTATCTTGGGAAAATAAATCTACCTAAATCGACTTTGGAAAACGAATTTACCAATTTCTCTAGTCCATAACTCAAGAATTGGATAAGGAATAATGTTGCCTTTGGGTAATCCAAACGAGAGTTTATGAACTAGGTTCATAAATTCGGGATTAACAGCAAATTAACAATTCTTTACGGAATGGTTCCCAGGCATGTACCCGGTAAGCAGGAATTTGATTTCCTGGTACATTGCTATTAGCATTTTTTAACCCTGGAGTAAGGCTACTCCCAGTGAATTGAGTTAAATTGTGCTCATGGAATTTTTTTCCTTTTCGATCGGTACAATACCGATGAGTTTATTGTTGCCTTCTAATCGATATTGATCATTAGATAAAGAACAGGCGAAAGCATTTCGCAAGATACTCGTGAATGCCAATTTAAGGTAAAAAATGTTGTGAAATAACCGGTAAGGAGGAGTGCGAAAATTCCTTTTTTAACAAAAGAATTTTGTTGAACACAGAGTTGGAATTTTGAAGTTTTCTTGTTCATGTAATTTCACATTCTACTACGACTTAATTGTGAGACATAGACGGAGTAATTCTAAAGCCAGTCATTGAAGTGGAGAATTCGACATATTTCGGACATTTACTATATGTCTATATGAATTCCTTTTACCTTAGCTGGATAAAAAATTTCGGGGAACCAAAAATTCAAGAAATGGACATCGGGGTAAGTGAATGTGCTTGTAATATGTAATTTGGATGTTTGGAAATCCTTGTGGGAAAATTGCATAATAATGGTTGTTGAAGTCATGTTGTACATCTTACATGACCATGAGAATGACCATAAATTGGAGTGTGAATAATGATGCGAGGAACAAGAAGTTGTACATGGATCACATCTATTTCGTTAGTAAATCATTAAGCCCTATCCCTAGACTTACTACTCTCAGATGGAAGGGATTTGGAAACCTTATTACTAACCAGTAGGGAATCATGATCTGTTAATAAACCTTCTTAGCGATTCACCATTTCATAAGTGGATTATTGTAATCCATCAAGAACACAATTGTGCTTGGTTGGGATAAATATGTGCCTATACGATATAGGAAATCCGGATGGATTTTTTAAGATCTCTGGAATATCGGATATGGCGGTTAAGGATCTTCTGGAAGGAATGAAATTCCTCGTACCGAGTTTGATATAGATACTGAACATCTACTACTTCGGTTGTTTTAAATTCTTAATGTTTCCTTTTGGGTTAATGAATACACTTGTGTTATTTCAACAGTATATGAACCAGTAGTATTCTTAGATGATATTTTCATCATGAGAGAATTCAATGGCTTCAAGTAACTTCTAGAATTGTTTGAAGATCGGATCCTATATTTGCATATAGGATAGCCAGTTAATCTTTTTGATTTTTTGGTGATCAGATCTAGAAGCAAGAACTTTTTTGGAGGGAAAACAGATGGTATGGGACATTAGTGATTTCAAAGGAAAATTCTTGTGCGAGTGGTTAGTATTTACAGTAATGGTAATACTAACGGATGAATCCACTAGTTAATTGTTTCAGGGTATTTGGGGAGATTACGAGATAAGATCCGGATCCCTAATGATATCTCATAATTTACAAATCAGAAACCTTAAAGCTATTTCTCGCTATTTCTTACTTCTTTTGAATTTCTCAAATATGGACATCAGATTAAATTCATATGATCCTTCCAGCGTGAAAATTACTTCTTTTCTAAAGGACTGTTATCATCATGTGAATTACTACTTGTATTGTTAAGGCTTGAAATTTGAGATGTTTCAAGATAGTTGTATTTCAATTTCTTAAACCTAGATTGTCTCTTATTCATAGATAGATCTCAAATAGATGATGGTTATTGTCACTCATGTTTAGAATATTTGGAAGAAAAGTTCTTAGTATAACAGAGTAAATCCTTTTTGAAAGGCACTTATTATTGACTTTTCAAGATTCAAATATTTTCATGTGTCATCTCTCTAGCTAATTTTTATAAGAAATTAGAAATTTCTTTAAAAAGGAGGGGTGAAGTGATGGGTAAGATTCTATTAGAGGACCTATCAGTTGCACAGTTTTCAGATAAGAGAAATTCTCTAGAGATTGTGTAGAACAACCTGGAACCTATAGTGGTTTGAAATTGGAAACCATTATAACTGAGTAAGATCAGAAGTTACTAATCCTAGTTGCTAGGGATAGAAGTAAGTTTGATCATGGAATGTCTATAATGAAGCAACCTAATCTTAGTTGGAGTACTAGGATCGGGGAGGGGTTGATCAAGTGGGAGAAATTGGTGGTAAGAGGTAAGTTGGGCTGGAAAACTCATGAGAGAGAATGTATTCTCCGTCTCAGAGGTTTCCCAGATATATATTGGACATGAATTTTCTTCTTTGTTGTTTCAAGGGTTTGATCTTTCAAACAACTTCATCCGACTCACTGTGGCCCTCCTTTGTTCTCTTCTTCCTCTCAAATTCAATTTGCAATGGGCCTCTCTAGATCCTTAGCAGTGCTAGACAAAAATTCCCTCTCTCCATCTCTCTTTGTTTCAGTGATAGAACCCTTGATGGTACGTCTTAGTGACCTTGCTAGTCCTTATCCTTGCTCTTCTTGCTTCATACTTGATTCTCCAATGGGTCCTCGATTGTTTGTGGATGACCTCAACCTTGTGGTTTATCTGAACCAATCTGACTGCTTTAAAGCCCTTGACATTGTACACTGCTTTTGTCAAGACTATGGCTCTAAAATTGATTTGGACAGATCTGAGACCATTACTCTCTCACATGAGCCATTGAATTTTAGGTCTCTTTCTAAAAATCATAGCTTTCCTAGGGGCGTCGATGTTGGCCAAAATCAAATTCCATTAATTCTTTATATTTCTTACACCTCTTTGTTGATTGCAAACTACGCTCAAGCTATATTGTCGAGTTTAAAGAAGATTCCACACACGATTCAAACTAACGACTTCCATGAAGATCATGAGTAACAAATTCACTTCTAATAGTGAGACTAGTTGCTTGATATGAGATCTTGCTCATCCACTTGTTGTATGGCATATTTGGTTAGATAGAAATGCTTTGGTTTTTTCTAGTGATTCTTTTAAAAGTTACAACTTTCTCTTGAGACCTAACTCATTGATTGACAAAGTTGCATCTTTATTGTTAACTCTTAATGCTAGCCTTTGTTAAAACTATTTCAATACATTTGCATAAAGTCAACAGTCACAGTACATACTTTTAAAAAACAAAACAATTATTTGAAATCTCAACTACGCTTACTAGTTAGTGTATGTCTAACTCCATGCATAGAAGACACTGGTATGCCCTTGCTTCATGTCTTTGTTACATTGAATGTTTCAAAATAAGCACAATTTTGCTACTTACCTTGTGATACCCTAAGAAAGATGTCTTTACATTGTCAACACTCAAGTTTCACAAATTTCCTTTTCTCTTTTAAGTTTGTTTCCATTTCCACAAGCAAAGACCAAATTTTATTCCAAGTGTAGATGGTAGGATTGTTATGTCCATGTCTAGTTATCAAGGATTTGGACTAATCCTAGAAATGGGCATTAGGCCTTTAATTGTCAAGTTTATTAGTTGCACATTGAAATTCCATTCAAGGCCAAATTTGTAATTAACAACCTTGAGAGTGCCTAGACACTCCAATTGTAACATGTGGAGCAGTACATGGTGTTTGATGGCTATATGAATAATGAGGGGTATCAAGAACAGGGTTGCATGGACACATGCATTGGCACTCCATGGTTTTTTCACAATCTGCTAGCAATATTCTAGTAATTACTTGGTTTATCTCATTACATATTGTATGTGAGTGATTTCAATGAGTATGTTTGCTATTGCCCCCATTACCTAGGACATATTTGTTGGAGATGGTGAACTCATGCAACCCTTCTCTAGCAATCCCCAAACGGCCGACAAATCGGCGGGCATCGACACCAAATTGTCGAACTGCTACACAAAGTGCTCAAGACGGGACGTCGAGCAAACGAATCGTCAGGTGAGTCGAATTATCAGGCTCTAGCTCGTCAGGCGTGAAGCTTCAAACTGTCACGCTCACCCGCGAAGGAACGTTACGAGAGAATGTAGTTAACTTATTGTTTAGCGTAATTCTCTCTTCTTGTAACGATTAATTAAACTATCTTGTAATCCCATCTGGTGGGACATACGTATAGATCAGAAATCAATAGTAAAAAGGCTGGAATGTATGCTAGAGATATGCAGTAGCACATACTAGCAGGATACAGAATTGTAAAAGGAGTGTCAAGCCGCTATGTTGCGATGCACTACCGACTCACTCTGAAAAACAAAAAACTTCTTTCAACTGTTGTTTATGCGTTGCATCTGTTGTTGTGTGATTGATTGTTGCATTGTCTGTGATTGGTAGCAGCGTATCTAGGTCCAGTAATCTAATGCACTGTGTAGCGCACTTCTGCACAAAATAGGCGCACACCGTAACTCGAATCCCAGCATGGTATCAGAGCAGATTCATTAGATACAATATGGCTACTACAATCCAGGCGAGGATTACAATCAATCTTGATGGTGCAAACTATTGGATATGGAAGTTCAAGATAAAAACACTCCTAAAAGGCGAAAGGATATGGTTAGTGACCGACATCGTAGGGCAAAAACCTCCAGAGGAAGATCCAAGGAGAGCGGAGTGAATAAGGAAAGATGAACGCGCAATGGCGATCATTGTATCCTCCATAAATGAAGAAATCCTCATGCAGATTGAAGATTGCCAAAGCAGCCAGATATCTGCAAATTACGAGATCACAAATCTAGGAGAAGCGACAAAATGTCTGGGGCTGCAAATCAAAAGAGACTGAATAAGAGGAGTCATGCATCTGAACCAATCTGAATATGCTGAAAAAGTATTGAAACAATATGGAATGATCGAGTGCAAGTAGAAGGTGACACCGATGATAGTCAGAGCCAAATTGTCGAAGCGGGATTTCCCAAGCACAGATGAGGAGAGACAAAAGATGGAGAGAATACCATATCAAAATCTGATCGGTAGTCTAATGTACCTTACGATTTGTACGAGACCCAACTTAGCATTCTTTGTCTATTCACTTAGTCAATTCTCCTCCAATCTTGGCATGTAACACTGGCTGATGGCAAAACAAATTCTGCAATATCTAAAAGGCACCCACGAATTGGGATTGATCTACAAAAAGGAGAAGGAATTCATCCTATAGCATTACAGCGATGCAAGCTGGGCTAGCTGCGAAGATGACAGCAAGTCCGTAATAGGTGGATGTTCGATAGCATGCGAAGCTGCGATAAGTTGGACCTGCAAGAAGCAGACACTCGTGCACAATCTTTATGCAAAATGAATACGTAGCAGCTTCAAAGGTGGCAAATGAGGTAATATGGCTGAAGATGACGTTGGAAGGAATTGGCATACCACATCAAGACCCTTCCATCATGAAGATGGATTCTCATAGTGCTATTTACGTAGCCCAGGATCATACCATCATGTTCGAGATCTAATCACAAAAGGAGAGCTTTGTGTCGAATTCGTGAGAACAGAGGACATGATTGCAGATTTGTTGACCAAGCCACTGGACAAGCCACTATTCATAAAACACAGAAGATCAATGGGAATTGGATGAAGAGAAAGGTTACATCGTTCAAGAGGGAGTGTTGGAGATGGTGAACTCATGCAACCCTTCTCTAGCATTCCATGAACGGCCGACAAATCGGCAGGCATCAACACCGAATTGTCGGACTACTACACAAGTGATGAAGACAGGACGTCGAGCAAACGAATCGTCGGGCGAGTCGAATTATTGGGAACTAGCTTGTCAGGCGTGAAGCTTCAAACTGTCACGCTCAGCTGCAAAGGAACGTTACTAGAGAATGTAGTTAACTTATTGTTTAGCGTAATTCTCTCTTGTAACGATTAATTAAACTATCTTGTAATCCCATCTGGTAGGACATAAGCATAGATCAGAAATCAATAGTAAAAAGGTTGGAATGTATGCTAGAGATATGCAGTAGCACATATTAGCAGGACACACAATTGTACGAGGAGTGTCAGGCCGCTATGTCGCGATGCACTGCCGACTCACTATGAAAGAAAATAAAACACAAGAAATATTATATTCTTCCAACTGTTATTTATGCGTTGCATCTGTTGTTGTGTGATTGATTGTTGCATTGTCTGTGATTGGTAGCAGCGTATCTATAAGTCCAATAATCTAATGCACTGTGCAGCGCACTTCCGCACAGAATAGGCGCACACTGTAACTCGAATCCCAACAATATTCACGGATGTTTTTAGAAAATTATTTGTGATAGATGATGATTCAGATTATCACCAAAAATTCATTGTTTACATAATGGGAAATAGTTTGGAATCATTCCATTCTAAGTTGTCATTGTAGCAGTTTGTCCTAGGGTTTCCAGCGTCGACTATCAAAATGGATATAGAAGAAACGTGCTTCAAACCCTTGATGATGATGATCCGGATTGTGAAAGCTTATAATTGTACAGTGGTGGCATCAATAAAGTAGTTACAATTGAATCCATCAACACCTTGACAACAAAAAGGGAAGAAGAGAGTTTGTAATAGAGCTCAAGTCAAATATTTTGACAAGCTAGATCAATTTACATCAGAGTCGTGGAAAAAAAATTATGTCCCAAAAGATGACAAAGAAGGTGAATTTGTACTACATTTGCAATAAGCCTAGGCATGTAATGAAATTTTGCCCAAAACAAAAAAAAAAATTGCAGCTTAAGTAATTGAGATGCTTGGTGGTAATGGTACAAAGCTGAAAATTGATCTGTTAAATTGTGAGTGTGATTGTTCATTTAACACTACTTTTTTTCATAATGAATTTATGTCGTTTTAAGAACAATTAAAAATCAAGAAGTTAGTATTTTGGTGGCCAATGAGTCAACTCATTGTCCACTCACAATGAGTTTGTCAACTCTAAATTTTATTGATTCTCATCTTGTGCAAAAACTTAACCTAGAAATTGAAGTTGACAACCATAGATATAAAATATATCTAGTTTCAGGAGCAAAGTTGGAGACTTGGGACGTGATAGTACCACATCACCTAGCGGAAATTCAAGATTATAGAGAATTAGAATTTGTTATCCACTGGGACAACAATAACTAACAAGCTGAGTCTATTTTTCATCTGAGAAATACTCTATACCAAGAAATTCTCATGATCTTTACTAATGAATCTTGATGACTCACAAATTATGCGTCTTATAAGTAATATAAACCAAAATGAATAGTTCTTGTTGAATTCTCTTCACAGTGCTCATTTAACCAATTAACTTTAAGCAGGAGTTGTCATGCCCATGACTGGTCTCGGGTAGCGTGTCCACGCTAGGGACCGGTAGACCAACAACCCGTAAGTTAATTGTGACTATAAGGGAATTGGGGCCCTTATGTGTATATGGTCATAATTAATGGTTGTAGGCCTAAACACATGGTGGTGGAGTTGGTATGGGTCTATCAGTGAGTCATTAGAGAACTGGATGATGTGGCCCAGATAGGCTGCAGAGGTGTCCAGTGAGGTGTCACAGTGCACTACTAGTGGTGCATGAGCCTTGGAGGGTATAAGTATACCTGCTGGGCTCTCACTAGTGTATGCTTGATTTGTGATGAGTAGCTACATGCTGCTAATGTGACTCCTCTCTGATTGATCCATAGCTTGGGGGCTAGATCCGTTCGATGGTTTGGTTGGGTTGGTTTATCCACCACCTGTTCCCTTGTGTTGTTGCTTTGTATGGTATGCTTAGGCTAGAATCCTATTCTGAGGACTTTATATTGGTATCAGAGCCAGTCTAAGCAGGATTTACCATCGAAAGTGCTAAGTGGAAATCTCGACGTTTTCTCGAGAATCTGATGGAGTAAGCAACAAACGTTGGAATTGTGGAAGTTTCTTCCCGTTGGAAATAATTTTCGAATTGCAATCGATTGTGTTGTAAGTGCACTACCAGGCTCACAATTGGTTAGTTTTTGTGCTTTTCGAATTAGTTTCTTGGAAAAAATTCTGTGTCAATTCTATTGTTGCCAATTACTTTGTGGTTAGCATCTTTGTGATAGCAACAGGTTACTTTTTTGGTTGTTGGCTTTTTCCCTATAATCTCTTATTCTTCTTATGAACGGTTATTGTATTTTGAATGTTGTCTATTGCCTGTTTGGAAGCCGATTTGGTTTTAAAACGGTGGGAATAGGCTGGAATAGAAGCAAAAATACTCTAACTGGTTGGCTGTTGAGTGTTGGTGATGATTGACAGGTTTACATGGCTGCTTACTGTGGAATTACAGGCTTATGCTTCATTTTCCAGCAACCTAACAGAAGTTTGCAGGGTCAGGAGCCTGAAAAACCATTCTGGAGGATGGCTGGGTTTAGATCAGATGACAATTTGTTAAGTAATTATAATAGCTTGCAAAACTAGGTTTTCTGAAAAATTTTGGCAACATAACTACTGTTTTTCAAGCACAGTGATGGCAAAACCTGCAAATCTTGTTTTAAACTTTGCTATACTGGAAACACAGATTCTGTTTAAGCGCCGTTAACCGTGCTTTGTCTTTCACCACCAATTTCTTCTTATTCATCTTCTTCTTTGACTGTTGGTACGCTTCTGCTTCCAGCTCATCAAAAAACTGCTTCTTACGCTTGTTAGATTTTTCTTGCTTGGGTTTCGGGGCCGTCTGGCCGTGCATGCTTTTTAATGATGCAACAATTGTACTATCATAGGCTTTCGCCACACGGATAGCATCCTCTAGTGAGTTAAGGATATTTCGTTTGCATTCATTTTGATAGTCAGCTGGCAGTCCGGCAATAAATTCCCATAGTGCTAACTTACGATCAAATAGCGGCACCTTGGCCAAAGAGTCCAAGAACTCTTGGACATAACCGTCCAGTTCTCGGCTGCCCATTTTGCAGTTGATAAACTGAATATATAGCTCGGAATTGTCTATCGTGACATAAGCTTTCCCGAATTTCGCCAGGAATCCAGCCCAAGTCACCGGTTTCATGGAAAGTTCCCTCCACCAAGAAGAGGCTTTACCTTTCAGAAACAATAGAACCGATGATATTCGTTTATCCTCTGGGACGTTGTGCAAGCTAAAATAGCTTGTCCAACGATTTAACCAGTCTTCAACAACTTCCGAGCGTTTAAACTTTTCATCGCCGGAAAATATATCCGGTTGGTAGCCCAAGTTGTTAGAGTTAATTGCTTGCAGTTGATTAAATAGATTTTGCATTTGTTTATCCCGTTGTTTATTGCTCTGATGAAGTTCTAAAACTGCCTTGCCTAAAGTTTGCAACAGTTTTTCTGAGTCTAGGGTGTCATCACTGTCGGGTGAGGCCGGCTGAATTTCCGTATTCCCCCCATCACTTCTTGGTGATGCCGGGTTAATTTCGGTAGCACCCCCTCCGAAATTTCATCAGTATCCATTTGCTTGCCAACTGAAATTTAAAGAATAATTTCATTCAGTTAACACATTCATTACGGGTATAATAGTTACTGAACCAAGCAATGTCTACAAAAACCATTTACAAACCATTCGTGCTCTCATTTACAAATTATACCAATGAATCGGCAAATGGGTACTAAGCAATATAAACCGGAATTAAAACGTCACTGCACCAAAAATCCATTAACAACAACTAGCTTATATAATAACTGCAAAATTAGAATATCAGTTCTCAAAACTGAAAGAAACCTACTACGAGCAAGAAATTCACAAGTTAAAAAACTCAAAACTTAAAAACTGACCCAAACCCCCCTCCGTACCAACCCCACCTACCAATTGCATGGCCCACTTAAGTTTCAAAAAAAAACTTAAGTGTCATGGCCACCTAAACACACCCACCTCCCCCCCCCCCTTTTTCATTTATCTCCCTCACCTCGGGCCAGCACACGGCCTCCCTTCTCGCGCAACTCGGCCATCCTCTTCCTGCCCGAACAGCATGTCGTGGAAGAGGAATCCGCCCGAGAGAGAGAGAGAGAGAGAGAGAGAGAGAGAGAGAGAGAGAGAGAGAGAGAGAGAGAGAGGTCTCTATTTCTGGTGAGACCGATGTACTTCCATTGCCGATGATTTCCTCGGCTGAATTAATTGAGAAACTTCATGATTCTAAGTATGAACTCTTTCACTTGCTTTTGAAATCTCGTATGCATTGTGATGTTGGGGATGTGAATGTGTTTTCATGCTTTAACATCAAAAATTCGCATCAGGAACAACAGCTCTTGCAAGATTTAAAGCAATTGGGGCACATAAGACCAAGTAAATCTCCATGGGGAGCACCTGTCCTTCTTAAGAGTAAGAAGATGAGAGTTTCCGGCTATGTGTAGATTACAAAGGTCTGAACAAACTAACAGTTAAAAATAAATACCCGTTGCCTAGGATGGACGATCTCATAGATCGATTGAAAAATTGATCTACGTACGGGATACCATCAGATTAGGATACATCCGGAAGATGTATCTAAAACCGGTTTTAGGACCACGTTCACTACGAGTTTCTTGTATTGCCCTTTGGTTTGACAAATGCTCCGGCTACTTTCCAGCAAATGATGAACGATTTGTTTCGTCCATATTTGGGGAAGTTCGTAGTAGTGTTTCTGGACGATATTCTGATCTATAGCAGAACACTCAAAGAGCATGCTAAGCATCTTTGTACTGTCTTACGTATCTTAAGACAAGAGACGCTTTATGCAAAAGAATCAAAGTGCGAATTCTTTACAAAGGAACTTCTTTACCTAGGTCATAAGATCACCTCCTTTGGGATCAAGATTGACGAGGAGAAGGTGAAGATGGTAGTGGAATGGCCAATTCCTAAAACGGTGCGTGAACTTAAGTCATTCTTAGGTTTCACTGTGTTTTTCCGTAGATTTGCAGAGGAGTACTCGAAGATTGCTGCACCTCTCAACAATATGTTGAAAGGAGTAAAAAGCCGCAAAGGTAGGCCAAGTCCTCCTATTAGATGGAATGAGAAATTAGATAAGAGTTTTCGCAAACTCAAGCTTCTCATTGCCTCAGCTCCAGTTTTGAGGATAGCGGATCCAGATTTGTCATTCGTCATTAACACTGACGCGAGTGATACGGCTATTGGAGTTGTTCTCTTACAGGAGGGTCAGCCCGTTGCCTTTGAGAGTAAAAAACTAACCGATGCACAGGTCAGGTACACCACTCAGGAAAAAGAGCTTTTCGCGGTGATCCATGCTTTGAAATCATGGAGGCATTACCTATACGGTAATAAATTCGTGGTTAATACGGATCATCAACCTTTAAAGTATTTCTGTAATCCAAATGATTTGCGAGGTCGTACGGCCAGATGGGCAGAACTCATGCAAGAATTTGACTTTGAAGTGCGGTATATCAGGGGCTCATCTAATCAAGCGGCTGATGCACTTAGTCGAATTAGTGAAGTGAACGAACTTTCCTTCACTGAAATTAGTACAGACTTTTATCTCTCCCTGAGAGGTCTTTATAAGAAAGATCCGCATTTTGGACCAATCTAGAATAGGGTTCTAGCAGTTACATCAAGCAGGACTGATGATCATGGTGATCAGTCTAGAGGGAAGGGTATAAAGGGTACTGATGACTTCTCTATCCGTAATGGACTATTGTTCAGGAAAGGGAAGGTTTGTGTGCCTGATGTGGATGTTGTTAAAAATAAAATTCTTTATGAATGTCATGACTCACCATGCGCAGGACATCCCGGCATACATCGTACATTGGATTTGGTACGAAGGAATTTTTATTGGCCAAAACTTAAGCCCTTTGTAGAATCTTATGTGGTCAAGTGTGACCAATGCCAGTTGAAGAAAGCTAAACGCCATAAGGCTGGCGGTTTGTTGCATCCATTGGATATCCCTAATATGAGATAGTATTTCCATGGATTTCGTGGTTGGGTTACCGCGGACGAATAAACAACATGATGCAATTTGGGTTGTGGTCGACAGTCTTACCAAATTGGCTAGGTTTATTCCGGTAAAGACCACCGCGAAAGCTTCTGATTTAGCTCAGATATTTGTAGAGCGTCTGTTTAGGCTTTACGGATTACCAAGTGATATTGTGAGCGATCGCGATCCGAAGTTCACCGGTCACTTTTGGTCGGCCGTGTTTGCTAAACTAGAGACGACACTGAGCTTGGGTTCTTTTGATCATCCTGAGACGGATGGACAGACGGAAAGAAGAACAAATCAGACGATGGAACAAATGCTTCGGGCATATGTTTCCAAACGGCAATCTGATTGGGAAAAGTACCTTCCATTGATCGAGTTTGCCTATAATAGTAGTAGGCATTCGGCTACCGGTTATAGCCCATTTATGCTTATGTACGGTTTTGAGCCTAGGTCACCCATCGCGGTTGAGACTCGGACGATCAAGTTTCAGAAAGTAGCAGATTTCCTTCGTGATATGCAGGAAATGCTACGGATTGCACGTGAAAATGTCCAGAGTGCCCAGGATAGGGACAGACATTATGCAAATCTAAAAAGATCACCGAGAGACTTCCAAGTGAGAGATTGGGTATATTTGAGAATTCCGAAGGATTCAAGTGTAATGCGTATCGGCAAGCATTATAAGTTGTCCCCTAGATATAGAAGACCGTATAAGATCTTGAAAAAGATGTGGATGACGTGGCCCAGATAGGCTGCAGAGGTGTCCAGTGAGGTGTCACAGTGCACTGCTAGTGGTGCATGAGCCTTGGAGGGTATAAGTATACCTGCTGGGCTCTCACTAGTGTATGCTTGATTTGTGATGAGTAGCTACATGCTGCTAATGTGACTCCTCTCTGATTGATCCATAGCTTGCGGGCTACATCCGTTCGATCTAGGTTTGGTTGGGTTGGTTTATCCACCACCTGTTCCCTTGTGTTGTTGCTTTGTATGGTATGCTTAGGCTAGAATCCTATTCTGAGGACTTTATAGGAGTAATCTAGCTACTCAAGTTAATCGTCAATGATTCAGAAATCTCAAATGTCTAGGTGCCAATATCAATTATACTAGTACACCACCAAAATTTAGATCTCCTTCTAAATCATCCTTAAGTCAATAAGTATTATTTCATAAAACGTACAAGTTATTACTTCAAACAATACTTGTTCATATGTCTATGTCCACCAATTGGTTTAAGTACACGTTATAGACTTTGTAACAAAGAACACATAGTACATTCTTACAAGATTAATTACGCGCATATGAGAATAATCTCACTATTGGACTTGCACGTATAAACATAATTTTAGGCTATAAATGGTTATTTAGAAAATCTCTTTCTCTAGATATTGATTTTGAGAAGCATGTTCTCTCTTTCAAAGAGGGGTGATACTTTTTAGGGACAGATATGTACATCCATTTGAGGTTTTGATATTTCACACTATGATGTCAAATCGACTGCTTATCAACACAATTCAAGCACTTAACATAACCGCAAAAGTTTGTTGGTAAACTGAGGAAAACAAGGAACTTTTGCTCAATTTCTAAGAAATTTACATACCCAACCATTTCCACAGTACTAGATTTTCTCTATCATGACATTGAAGTTTTTCTATTTTTCAAGTATCACAAAAGCATATCATTTTGTTGCAGATAATCACAAAATCTTAGAAAGAGCAGCACAAAACAGAATCCTCAACAAACCTCAATTGCAGCAATTGTATGTCCAATAACTGGCTGACTGAAACCAGCAATGGAGACAATATCGCCGGCTCCTGCACTGTCAACTAAAATGGTCGATGTTCCTTTCTTCTTCATAAGCTTTACAATCTGTCCACATAATAGTGAAGTTAAGGAAAAAACTGAATGTTCAGCCAAAATATTGATAAGCATCATGCTTAGGTATGTCTAGAATGTTATTTAAAAGAAATGCACCAAAACATCGTGCACTAGATAAAAGCAGATCAAACCAGAATACTGCCTTTTGGCACACATGACATACATCTCCACATGTACCAGCATATGAGCATTCATAAACTTGGGAAAAACCGCACCCTTGGCCAGTGAAAATGCTTCTTAGTGATGGTCAGAACATATAGCATATACCTTCATTGTGCCCCTTGCCCCAGGGACACAAACTTACATCAATGGGACCTTTCACAAGAACATGAGTCAACATTTTGAAACTTGCCAACATGTGATTTTGCACTCACAAATGACAACCTGAAGTGGGGCACTTACCAAACCCCTTGATGGTCGCACTCCTTGGTAGCATATCAAATGGCCTTTGGTTGACTGAAATATCAGTAAACTTCACATATTTGAAGTCATTATAGAAAGATGTAGACAGTTTTACAGCAGACTATAGGTAAGCCTAGGATTTCACTGTTCACCACAAAGGTATACATTTGTACAAGATCTTGATATTTACAGGGGGTGTTCATGAATGGCATCCCGGGGGCTTTGCAACCCTTGGCTTATTATTTTGATATCATGCTTTTAGTGACTAAATGGCATGACTTAGTATTTGGTCAATTTTTATGGTCATTATTGTGCCGCCAACTCTTAACTCACAAATGCTAGGCCCTCAGTCAGCATAAAAAGGCATGTTATTGATGTTTGCTTGATTGCATGCTTAGCTCTTGGTTCAATTAGGTCAGATATATTAGTAAATCAGTGGCTCATTAGATCAAAATCTGTAGCTAAGATCTCGTTACTTGTGGAAATCATTGATTCTCCCATTGTTTAAGATTGTTCTTGATATTCTTATAATTACATTTGCATTCTCCTCTTTGTATAGTTGTTCAATGTGATGTTTTTCCCATAACTTGGTGTCAAAAAACTTTTTGGCCAGGGAAACAATGGACACCACTTTCTACAGGCTTCAAGACTTTTCTGTTTTGGTCTCTCTAGCTGCATAAGTTTCATCTAGAGTGGCCAGTGACTTTGACAGATTTTCTAAGGGTTTAGGAGCGAACCATGTTCTTCTTTTGCTCTTGTTTTCTTTATGGAAGTCTGGATTTCACTTTGACTGGATCTTTAGATTCCTCTCTAATGGGCAACCAAAGCTTGTAAGTACTTGATAGCTTCAGAATTCTGTTTTAAAGGATGAACCCATTCCTTTCATGTTAAGTCATCCAAAAGGTTGTGAACAAGTATGCCCCCTTGCTGTTGGCTCTGAAAATTCCATCTAAATGGTGGGAAAGTATTTCGATGGATTTCGTAGTTGGTCTTCCCAAGACGCAAAAAGGTAATAATGTTGTGCTTATGTATGGATTCCAACCACATTCACCTATCAATGTTGAGATTGGGGTCGATTCATGTTCAAAAAGCAGCCACTATTTTGCATGATATGTAAGAGATGTTGCAGTTGGCATGAGGCATAGTTGCACTGCGTTTCTGAAACGCGTTTCGGAAATATGGAATTTTTTTTCAAAAATGTTTTTTTTAATTTTTTTTTTGGGGGTTTTTTTTTGTGCAATATGGGTATCAGGTGAAAGCTCTAATTAAGAGCATAATTACTGTGTAATTTACCGACTGTTTCAGGTGCAGGATGGTCCAGTTCAGGTGCATTAATCCATGTTGGGTTCTGTCAAGGATAAGAATTCAAAACTAACCTCCAGCCTGTCTGTTACGATCACAGATGGTCCCAGTAAGTGTGTTTTCGCTCAAGGAGTTGGAAGGCCAAGTGGGTCTACCGGCAGCCCCCGGACCTTGCCATTGGGGGGCGTTGCCCCCCAAACCCCCCACCGGGGCATTTATTGAAAACCAGAGTAAACAACAACCAAATAGCTATTGAAAATAAGATCTGTTTGTGACCCATCTACTGCACTTCTGAGAGGCAAAACGCTCGTTTGACCATTGATCCCCTAAAAAAATTTCAGCCATAAGCTATTTTTCCAAAAAAAAAAAAAAAAAAAATTGCGATTCTGGGAGGAGAAACGCGTCTCTCAAAAACGCGGTTTCCGAAACGTCTCCTCCCAGAAACGCGATTCTGTGCGACTATGGCATGAGGGAAGGATTGATGTATCTACAGTAACAATATGACCTAAAGAAGGATCTCAAAACTTCAAAAAAAAGGAGTCACCACAAGACAAGGGCTAATAAGGATAGACAACTTTTTCTTTTCTGAAAGATTCTGACCAATATGGTCCTATAGTTTTAACACATATCCAAGCAACCACTAGATGATTCCAAATTTTCTTCAACCGAGGAAGAGCATTCATAACGTCAGGCTTTCTAAGGATAAAGCTCAAACTAATTTTCAGGCGAAGTAAAATTGTGATGAGTGGATCTTTACTAGAGGTAAAAAAATTTAGCTTTAACATTAGCTTTGAGATTTATAAAGCGACTTAGAAGAGTTTTAAGTTGATAAAAGTGAGAATGTGAAATACCAAGATCTTGACAAGCAATGTTTAGATACCTAGTTCGAATGGCGTTCGAATTTGGTTTGGCTAAGTTCGAACCGTCAAACCATTCGAACCAGTTTTAGGATTTTTGTATTTTATTAAATAAATAATCATGCAAAGCATTAACTTGGTGGAATGGGACCTTAATGGTAAAGGATGCCACAGTTAGCATCTAGTGGATGGATTGTGGATACTGGTGCAAACTCCTAGACTTGGGAGTGAGCATGGATTTCCAATAAGGTTGGGTATATTTCTAGACTGTGGCAAGCTGTATCCTATTCAATAGGTAGTAGGTACCATGTCAGGTTAGTCCTCGACTCCTCAATGTAGGAAAGCAAGAGTCAAGTCACCAAGATCTAGTTATCAATCAATCTCCACAGAAAACAAGAGAGAAGAGGTTGGGCGCCCAACTCTGAGAGAGAGAGAGAGAGAGAGAGAGAGAGAGAGAAAACAGCAACAAGAGCAATGGAGAGCAATGCTTAGCCAAACTATTAAAATGGAATACACAATGAGCATCTAAGTACTCTACTTGGATGTGGCCAAATGCCACCAAACCCTAAGGTTAACCACTTACTAAATGTAGGGCACACCCAAAAGTCAAGATAGGGCCCCTAAACAAAATTAGACCCCTAAGGACCCACGAGTCAGTACATGACCAAAATTGGGTCCAACTGAACTTAAGACAAACTTAAGATGGCCTAAATAACTAGATACCCATGGTTACACAAATCTCAACCTTTTGGGTCAAAGTAACCTATGGATTAACTTCAGCATAGTCATTTATTTCTAACACCCTCCTTAAATGACAATGCAAAAACTGAAATCTTCACTATGTAATAAAACCACCACATGGTATTAAATTTAAAGCTTTGCATAAAGCTTCAAATCTGACTCTAGGCAACGCCTTAGTGAAGAGGTCTGCAATATTATCCTCCGTAGGACAATATTCAAGTAAAATCTCGCCATCATGAAGTCTCTCCCGAACAAAGTGATAATGGATCTCGATGTGCTTCATCCTCGCATGAAAAACAAGATTCCGTGCAATGGCAATAGCACTTTGACTATCACTCAAGATAAGAGTGGCTGAGGGCTCGCCAAACTTCATGTCAACAAGTAGTCTTCTCAGCCATAAACACTCCGTTGTGGCTGAAAATATCGCTCTATATTCTGCCCACTAGAAGAAGTAGCAAGAGTGGGCTGCTATTTACTTGACCACGAAATTGCAGAATTTCCATAGAAAAAGCAATGTCCACTTGTAGAGCGTCTAGTGTCTTGATCTCCACCCCAATCCGAGTCACTAAAACCAACCAAACATGCATCATCACAAGCAGGAAAAACCAGTCCATGACTTCTTGTTCCTTGAAGATATCGAAAGATCCTCTTCAATGCTTTCCAATGTGATGTCATCGGGGCATGCATGAATTGACTCATGAGTGAGACACTATAAGAAATGTCCGATCTTGAATTACATAGGTAAATGAGACAGCCAATAGCTTGACAATATGAAGTAGTATCAAATGGTTCACCATCACCTTGACTACTTAATTTCAGGCCTGTCTCCATAGGTGTAGCAACCAGCTTGCAATCTTCCATCTTGAACCACTTCAAAATCTGCCCAATGTAGCGTTCTTGAGAGATGAAAATTCCAGCCCCTTCTTGTACAAATTCAAGACCAAGATAAAAATGCAATAGGCCCAAATCTGAGGTTTCAAAAACCATACTAAGATCAAGTATTACGGCATCAATCTGCTGCTCATTACTTCCCGTAATAATAGTATCATCAACATAAAGCAAAATAATGATGATATAATCTGAAGTATGCTTGACATAAAGAGTAGATTCGCTAGGACTATTAGTAAACCCTCGATCACAAAAGTAGGCATGTATCTTTTGATACCCCATTCTCGGAGCTTGCTTTAGTCTTGAGGATTGTGGTCTTTATGTCAAGTTGCCGCAAACGCCAACCAAAATGGACAGCCAAAGAGGTTACTACCCTCACGGTAGTCATCTGAGCAATAGGAGAAAAAGTCTCCTCATAATCAATCCCCTTTTGCTGAGCATAGCCTTTGGCAACGAGCCTTGCCTTGTACCTTTCAATGGTACCATCTGCCTTATACTTGATTTTGTATACCCATTTAGAACCAATTGCCTTCTTCCCATGAGGAAGATCAACAAGAACCCAAATCTGGTTCTTCATAAGTGAGTCATACTCATCTTGCATCGTGTCCTCCCAACATTTTACTCCCTTGGCCTGCTCATAGAAAACAGGTTCTTCTACAACATCTCCAGGAGATGTAAGAGCAAAATCTGAAAAGTCAGCATAGTCCACTAATTTTGTAGAGGCACGTGTCTTTCCATCATAAAATGAACTTACTTTGTTGTCCCGCAAAGTCGACGACAGCCACCGTGGGACTGTTTTGGGCTGTCCAACAGCCATGTCTCTTCTTACAATTTGTTGTCCAAGATCCTCCGACACCGCACTTGGCTGTCCAAGATCTTCCAAAACTAGTCCTTGTTGTCCAACAGTTCCTGCAAGCTGATTTTGAGCAACAACGGGCGGTTCTTGATGAACATTAGGCTCTAAACTTAATGAGGTGTTGGGCAGGTCGAAACTAATTGATTGCTGCCCCTTATCTCCAGCAATAGAAGATGGTACCAAATCTGGAAAAACTTCAACATTCACACTATGTGGGCTGTCCCCCTTCAAGATATTTGTTGGGGCCACATCTAATGAATTCTTTTCATCAAAATGCACATCACGACTAACTATAATCTTGTTAGTGCTCAAATTGAACAGCCTATAGCCTTTGCTTTCACTACTATAGCCAACAAAAATGCATTTAACTCCTTTATCCTCAAGCTTTGTACGATGTTTATCCGGAACAAAAGCATAAGCCGTACAACCAAAAATGCGAAAGTGAGAGATTGTAGGCTTCTTTCCATACCAAACTTCATAAGGAGTTAATACTTTCAATGCTTTAGTAGGACAACAATTGCTTATGTATGCTGCCGTTATAACCGCTTCAGCCCAAAACTTGTGAGGCAGCCCCTTTGCTTTGGGCATGCAACGGGCCATCTCCATAAGTGTGCGATTCTTTCGCTCGGCAACACCATTTTGTTGAGGCGTATAGGGAGTTGTCATTTGATGTAGAATTCCCTTTTCTCGAAGAAATGCACCGAACGTATTCTTAATGTATTCCCCTCCTCGATCGGTGCGTAGGGTCTTCAAAGAATGCCCAACTGATTTTCCACCATTGCTAGAAAATCTATGAAACGTTGAAAAACTTCCGATTTAGCCTTCATAGAATAAATCCATGTAAAACGGGAAAAGTCATCAATAAAAGTCACAAAATAGATGCACTTTCCAATGGATTCGGTCCTCATTGGACCACAAACATCACTATGAACCAAATTAAATCTATCAAGAACCCTTATAGTTCCATCAATTGGAAAAGGTTTCCTTTGAAACTTTCCAAGTATGCACCCCCTCGCATACATGCCCTTCCGGCTGCTCAATAGTAGGAATGTCTTCTACCATATTAAATGTCTTCAGCTTCTTCAAACTTGCAAAGTTGAGATGCCCAAACCTTGCATGCCACAATTCAGCCACCTCCAATGATTGTGATGTAGAAGCAACAAGACATGTAGAGGGAATTCGTCGCTCATAGGTATCCATAATGAATAAGCCAGCATGCATTGTTCCCGAAACAATAATCAAGAGTGATCTTCTAGATCCCTTGACAAGACACTTATCTTCTTTGAACTCAACAACTAGTCCTTGCTTCAACATAGTTGAAACCGAAAGAATATTCTTCTTGATTCCCGGAACATAAAGCACATTCTTATTGTACTTTTCTTCACCATTAGGCAGAATGATGGCTACAATTCCAATTCCATGAATAGAGTAAGATGCATTATCCACACATTGTACCTTGCTTCCATTTTGCACTTTCACTAATTTACTGAATGCTTCTTTGACAAGTAGCACCACTATCAATCTCACAGCCCTTTCGCTATGAGAAGATTCTTCATCATGTAACTCCACAAGGAGTAGTTTGTGCCATCCAACCGATCTTCACTAAACAGAGAACCGATAGCTTCCGATTCTTTAGCCATTACCTCCAACAGAATTTCAGCTTGTAGTAGATAGGAAAGAGAGCCTTTCCACAACCAAATCTACTCAAAAAATTTGCAGCAAACAAAGAGCTGAAATTAAGAGCACAAGATGTCTTTCAATCTGCAACCAAAGTGCCCAAAAGATAATGGAAAGATGGTTGTCTTTCTGCACAAAAAAAACCAGCTTCTTGAAAATTAGGTTAGCTTTGATTGATGCCTACACCGAAACCCAATTAGGAAGCCAAATAGTGTGATCAACACACACTCCAATAGGGCTGTTGAAAGCGCCCTACTGCTTGCTGAGAATCTGCAAATTTCCAGCCACAAGTTGACCTTACCCTGAATAGGGTATGCTGAATTTTGGGCGCCCTCAGGCTACACAAATACAAACCTGAAAACAAAAACAGCAAGATAAGGAGACACCACTACCAAAAATCGGCAACAGTTTTTTGGGCGCCCTCCTCCAAACAAAACTTGCTGAAAACTGGTTGCATAAAAATCAGATTTGAGATTTTGATTTTTGGGTGCCAAAAATTGCTCCTCCAAGATCTCTGATGGGCGCCCTCCTTCAACCTGAAAAGAGAGACAAAAGCTGATCCAAACTCCACTTGGAAAGATCAACAGGATGCTGAAATTTCACAACAAAAAGCAGAGAAGCTCCTCTTCTGGTAGGGCGCCAACAAACAAGCTTGCTACAGATCCGGTAGCTCTGATACCATGTAGGAAAGCAAGAGTCAAGTCACCAAGATCTAGTTATCAATCAATCTCCACAGAAAACAAGAGAGAAGAGGCTGGGTGCCCAACTCTAAGAGAGAGAGAGAGAGAGAGAGAGAGAGAGAGAGAGAGAGAGAGAGAGAGAACAGCAACAAGAGCAATGGAGAGCAACGCTTAGCCAAACTGTTAAAATGAAATACACAATGAGCATCTAAGTACTCTACCTGGATGTGGCCAAATGCCACCAAACCCTAAGGTTAACCACTTACTAAATGTAGGGCACCCCAAAAGTCAAGATAGGGCCCCTAAACAAAATTAGACCCCTAAGGACCCACGAGTCAGTACATGACCAAAATTGGGTCCAACTGAACTTAAGACAAAGTTAAGATGGCCTAAATAACTAAATACCCATGGTTACACAAATCCCGACCTTTTGGGTCAAAGTAACCTATGGATTAACTTCAGCACAATCAATTATTTCTAACACTCAATGAGTCTTTACAACTTCAGTCTCGACACTAGACTCTCTTATAGTTAATATAGAATCAGGTAAATGAATTAGAGATATGTATTACAAAGACACATAGATAAGAGACTGTATACTTGAATGACCTGCACAAGGTAGGTCATGACATTCAAAAAGAATTTTCCTTTTTAATTTATCATCCTCTGGTACACAAATTTTCCATTTCAAAACATTAATCCATTTCGAATGACAAACTATGCTATATCTTTCTTAGATGATTGAGATCCCTATGAATCAATCTCAATTTTATTCTCATTTAATATTAATTCATGAGATATGAAGTTGACATGTGTTAATGAGAAGCAAAAACATACTACAACTTAAGCTCATAGATACACGAGGCAATGCGCATGCTAAAGTTTTATGTCAGTTTCAATCCTTCCTCCAGTTTTAGATTTCATCTAGATGGGAGACAAGCACATAAACTTGTACCATGTGTTACTTCAACTGTTCGGTACTTGATTTTTAGATCACGATGCACATTAATGATGGTTTTGAGAAGATTCGTTTTTCTAGATTCCATTACCTACATCATACATGCATGGTCTTAGTCTTGATAAAAAAGAAAGGAAGAGAGCAGTGTGTCCTCACAAATGAAGCTGCCCTATCTCTTCAATGTTTACCTTTGAGAAAGGAATTTTTGTTTCCTTGATTGATCTTCCTTGGAAGATGCATCATTGCCTTGAGTTTCAACCTTTCAGTCTGATAGTTTGTACAAAGTTTTGGAGTTATTCAAATAGATTAAGTGATATTTCTACTCAACAACTTCTAGTAAAACTTCTAATGACTTACAAGAACCCCTCAAAGGTTTCTTTCCAGTCCGGTGGTTCAAATCGACCTGCAGTTCAAACCAGGCCAGTTCCAACAGCGATTCGAGGTCAAACCGCGATTCTATCAAACATTGTTGACAAGAAATATTCTCTAAAGTATAGAGCAACCGAAAAAGGTTCTTAGGATTGTATCTATTAAACGTATCAAGGGAGAACTTACCCAAAGACATAACACGATCCAAATAAAGTAACCTCCTCATGTAATATCTATAAGCAAACATTCTAGAGACAACATTACTAGGGGGCAAAAAGTTGGAGTATTAAAAGTAGGACGAGGAGAAGGAAGGGGAGTAGGAGGTGTGATCACAGCTTGTGGAATGTAGCAATCTGGAGGAGGAGGTAGATGATGTGATATAGGTTTCCAAATTTTCATAGCATTGAGAAAGTAAGGTAAAATGTTTTTAGGTTTAGAGTGGGCTCTCCACAACGTGGAAGTGTTTTTGGCAAAGTTTCTACTCTTTCTTAACTTGGACTTACTCTCAAGGTTATAACCTTTAGGAAAAAAGGAGTGAAGAGTTCTCATCCAAAAAAGTTCAAGAAGCCACGCTACCTTGAAAAACTCTTTAGAATTAGAAAAGTATCCAGCAATGTGCTCAACCGGAAAGACCCTAAAAGACTCAAAACCACATATGGCTATAGCAGTATACAAAGGTTTGAACTCTTCCTTAAGAAACTTAGAGCTATGAACTCTTCTGGCTTCTCGAACATGTTCTTGAAAACATACAAAAATAGACTGATAAGTTTGGCCCACATACCATACTACTACTTCGTATGTTATAAATGACATAGATTACGTGGACGGTATGTTTTGGGCTAAGAGGCATAGAAGTATGCACATATTTTTCTCTAAGACGTCTAAGGCGATTCAAAATTCTAATATGGTTATTCGTACAATGAGTACTAACAAGCAAAGACTTAAATAGGGCCTTCTCCAAAATTATGAAGTTTATGCAAATTACACCTAGACAAAAAGTTAAACCTTTCTCTATGATTTGTAACATTTCTACTGGCAAAAAAAAGAGGTAAAGGGATGGAAGAGCCAACCTGCAAGTGTTTAAGACCGGGCTCTCCTAAAGGCTATAGGTCCGAGGTCTATATGTTGACCACACCCCTCGTTTGTTTAACAGGGCTGTTGTAAAGCAGTGAGATAACTAAATAGATCTGCCTGTTGCACTTGAAAAATCACTGACAATAGCATGCAATCAAGTGCCTACGACTTCTTGAAGTAACACTACTTGACTCCCTCTCACACCGAAAGTCTTTCACGAAATTAACCAAAAAGCCTTTGATACTAAAAGGGCCCAAGGAAAGGAAACTTCATGTGAGTTGGTTCAAACTCTAACATGGTGAGACAAACTTAATTCACACGAAAAGATTTGATAGAATTGGCGTAAATGATTCTTGGTGGTAAACTACAAGATCCACCAAAGAGCCAGATGTACAAAAATCTTTACAAGAGGCAAGGATTAACATAAAACTTACTTTATGACTTTGAAACCATCAAAAACAAGAACCTAAACCTAACAATTAAGGAATATTGAAATATTTATCTGAGAAGCGCAACCAAGAAAAGCTAGACTACAACTATACATGACGGGATTTTTATTTTTTTTATTTTTTATTTTTACCACTAAAGGAGTAACCAATATTGAAAGTTGAAAAGAAAGGAAGTAGAAGATCAATTAACCTAAAGTAAGACAGTTTTACAAATTAGACTTTAAATATGTAAAGTGAATACTTAGAAGAGAACCAAGAAAATGATTTAAGGTACAACACAACTTCTTAATAGGCAATTAATCATAAACTCCAGCAAACTTCAAAAGCTTTTTGAAACAAGAGCTAGATTTATGGACTCGGCTCATTACATTCGCCACGTCCATTCTTTTATTCTTTATTATGCATGAGCACGTCTATGGGCCTTTTTTATTCATGTACCGGCCTTGGGCCCTATTTGGTCACATCTTTAAAACTTGGTCATATTGATTTGAAGTGGAGGTCCTCCTATTGGGGGGCGCACTATTTTCCCTCCAAATCTTCTGCCTCCCTCTACTTTTGAATTCCTACTTTGGGGTTCATTGGTAGCGTATACTATAGGAGGGCGCGGATCTACATTTTTGCAAGGTTTCGTCGCCGTTTGAAGGAGGACCAGTGACCATTTCCAGCGTCCAACCACAGCCAGTTCAGCGCCCATTTGCAACCCGCCTATCGTCGATTTTTCAGCCCATTTCCAGCGCCCAACATCAGCCAGTTCAGCGCCCATTTGCAGCCCGCCTATCGCCCATTTCCAGCCACTTTTAGCACCCACTTCTAGCTATTTTCAGCGTCCATCTCCAGCCATTTCCACCGCCCATTTTGCCCATCATTTACCTTCACTTTTCAAGAATTTGTGTTGCAGATCCAATGCCCATATACATCTTCTGTCGTTGCCTATTTCTGGCCATATTTCCCAGCCATTACCTCCTCTATGTTGGTGATAGTTTTCAGCGTTTCTACAGGCTTTTTTATTGGCGGCGTCTTCAACAACCATTATTGTGCCCTCCTCACACCTTCGGAGGTATTTTTTCCAGCATTGTTTCTCGTTTTCTAGCTTCATTTCTTGCTAGTTCTGCACTTTTTCAGCCTTTTTCAGCCCCTTATTTGGTTGTCCTATTTCATCTTTCTTGCCTATTTTTGTGCCATTTCGATTTTTTTTTTGGAAGATAGACTAGTTTGGGTGACGACGAACATCCTCTCCCTCAGGTTTTGTCTTTTCCTTATCACCTATGGCTACTTCTTCAACGGACGATCAACCACAGAGTTCTTTAGACGATCGTTTTACGCACATTTATGTTCACATGGATTGTCTTGAGAGTCGTATCGAGTGTGTCCTTTCTAACCTTGAGAAGTTTTGGGTCTCTCACACTACCACCTGGATTTCCCTCTGTACCACAGGTTTTCCCTCCCCTACTTATCCTGGAGGTCATGAGCCACATTTTGCTCATGATTTTCGTGATCACTTCTAGCTTACCACTTACTCTGGCTCGATTGATGGGAACATTTTGGACATTCTATTCAATCTTCTACATCTTTTCCAGCATCAAGTTCAATTAAGCATCCATCATGCTAAAAGGACATCAAATGATGCACAAAGTCTATCTTTAGAGAAGCATTCTTGGTGTGAAACCATTCATGACCCAAAATAACATCTATATTGTCATATTTCATTACAAGAAAATTTAAATCTTCATGTTTGGCAGAGTATAGCTATAATAGCTCTATTAGTACTAGCACTAGCGTTTCTCCTTTCTTATTAGCTCATGGGTATGCCTCTTCCTCCCAATGATACACCAGTCACCATTGCTTCTTTTCTATCAGGTGCTCAGGAGCTTATTGCTAGGCCAACTACTCAATTACAGCATGTCCAGCAGCACTAACAGACTTCTATTGATCGCCATCGTCGTCATGTCTAGTTTCAGATTGGTGATATGGTTTATCTTCGGCTACGTTTTGCGCGACATCATTTTGTTCAAGGCCACGCTTCTACTGAGCAGCTTGCACCACGTTATTATGGACCTTATCGTATTCTGGAGTGCCTCAGTCCTATTACATCTCCCTTACAGCTACCTGATTCTACACATGCCTGTGATACCTTTCATGTTACCCCGTTACGTGTTGCCATTGAGGATGATGCTCCTCACGATCTCACATTTCCTACGGATCCTGAGTTGTTTCCATTCTTACCAGCTGCCATTCTCCAAATTCGCCTTCAGGATAGTTGGCGCCGCCAGCAGGTTCAGTTTTTGGTACAGTGGGATGGATGTCCTATTGAGGAGGCCAAATGGGAGCCTATTGATATTTTTTTATCATACACCATTATTGGCAGATCAGGCTCGAGCCCTCATGACCTTGGTTATTTCCTTTGCCACGAATATCATTGCCGATGTTCCCTCTACCTCCTCATGATTCAACTAACCATGGCTATTTCTTTTTTGCATCTACATCATATTACTGTAGTAGTTGTTTAATACTTTCTTTAGTTTTGTATGTTGCTTGTGGGGTATCTGTTGTGACGACTTATGTCCTCTCCATCAATATTTCCATGCTTTTTTAGTATTTAGCGTACTTACATTGTTGTTTTTGAGATAGTCTTTATGCTTGCCAGTCGGTGGAGGGCTTTGTTTTCCTACAGGGGAGAGTTATGGACTCGGCTCATTACATTTGCCGCATCCATTCTTTTATTCTTTCTTATGCATAAGCAGGCCTATGGGCCTTTTTATTCATGTACTGGCCTTGGGCCTTATTTGGTCACATTGTTAAGACTTAGTCATATTGATTTGGAGTGGGGGTCCTCCTATTGGGGGGCGCACTATTTTCCCTCCAAATCTTCTGCCTCCCTCTACTTTTGAATTCCTACTTTGGGGTTCATCGGTAGGGTGTATATAGGGCAACAATGTAGTCTTTTATACAGTTGATGATAATTGCTCTTCTTTAGCCTCATTAAATATTCTCTCTTTCATGCTTTCTAGCCTAATTCTTGCTTTCTAGCATAGCTAGTGAATCTTAGCTTGTAACTGCCAAGTAGAGGAAAGGAGAATATTTGGGTGATGGGTGAACTAGAAGCAAGTGATTGAACCTGATAAGCAATAGACTAAGGACTCAAACAAAGTTCAAAAGAGAGAGAGAGAGAGGGGGGGGGGATAAAATTATTACGAAACAGCAAGAACCTTACCAATAAGACATCGACTAAGAGATGCTAGTTTCGATTAGTGAAAAATCAGATTAGTTGTAGGGGCATGCGCACCCTCTCAAGATATGCAAATAGAAACAAAGAGCTGGCCACTACTTGGACGAAAATTCAATAAGAATTTGCATGTCCACTAAAGTGACAAAAAAATATCTATTTGTCGAATTGAAATATAGACAATTTCACAAATTTAAATAGAGAAGTTAGTGAAGTCATAAGGTAAAGCTTAGAAACAATATACAAGCAACCCAAAAAATCAAAGGATCTAACTAAAAACAATAATATAGATTCCAATAAACAAAAAATCTTAGCCAAGCAGCATTGCTTATGTCTCATCCGTACCCAAGCATAAGTTGTTAACTGGGTTTCGAAAGAATCCGGATTCTTTTGGGTAGACCCAATGTTGACTAAGAAGCAAATGAAAATCAGTAAGAACAAAGAAAAAATAATAATGATGATAATAATTCAAATAAAACAAAATAAAATAAACAAGGACCATAATATGTAGATGAGTTACCGAGACAAAATACAAAATACAAAATGACCTTAGGGAGAGTCTTGATAGAGAGCAGCAGGAGTATTGCAATGTTTTGATATCTATGACGATTTTTGAAAATATGACCTGTATAAGGAAAAAGTGAACTGTTCTTTTGTATGACACGTACTCGGTCACTTTTGTGACTTGGTCATTATCATTGGATGATAGACTATTTGGCAAGCATATTCTTGGAATTATGAATTGAACCCTTAACAATCAAGTGATAACCTTTGCTTCTTCAAATTCCTCTGCAGCGTGGCCGTCTTTCAAACGAAGGCCATGTACTTTGTCACCAACCCTTACTACTCCTTGAAAGATTCGTCCAGTCAACAATCGACCAAAATATGCATCACGCTCCATCATTGAAACCTGTCAAAAAAGGAAAAATTGGTATGAGCAAAGTCCCATGCTTCAGTTCCTATGTGAGTCATTGCATATGTTAAAATCCAGCATGTTCACCAAGTCTAAATCCTATAAAGACATCATCCAAGCCACATGAAAGCAGTCAACTAGAATGGGTTGTTTCCACAAGAAAAACAGCTCTTTTGGAAACTGTTGCCAGGATCTTTTTATGGCAAAATAATAATCCAAATCATGATAAGATCAATTCACTCAGAACTTCAGTTGTCAATACCGTGCAATGTTATGCAGAATTAGATATCTCAGTGATAATCAAATAGCTAGAGTAGCAAGAAACACCAGCCATTCAAAAGACAAGAAATTGTTTACTCGTTTGATAAACGTTATATCATGACAAGCAACCTTTGCTCACTCCACAATGGCCTTGGCTGGGTTCTCCTTCACCAACTTCATGCATGCTAAATAGAATGCTTTCAGCTTGCAAGTGTGAAAACAAAAGCTCAAGCGATTGAATTTTCCAAGTTCAAGAGATTAATTCCTAAGCTTCTTTGACCAAACTCACAAACTTCAATTGACAATCTGATAAAAGATTCTCGCCTTTCCATGTGAAGGACAAAACACTACTATGATAAAAAGGGTGGGATTGGAGGATAACTCTACCCTGAGAGAGTTTCAATCTCTTTAGTTCAAGGTAGACTTTAGCTTCATATCTTTGCTGTCATTTCAAGTCTTGCACATCTAAAGAGCACTCGTGAAAGTGACAAGGCTGAGCACTATAATCAATTCACCAATAATTAGAATCATCCACACTGCATGACCCCAAAATTTGTTGCTGAAGCAAATCAAAAGCTTGAATCAATGAATTGTGATGTACAATCATAGCTGGTGGGCCTGAGCTCAAAGAAGAAATTGATGGCGAAGTCTGACCATTTGAATCCGTACCTGCAATAGAGAGAGAGAGAGAGCCTCCTGGTGACAATAAGCTAACTAGAGGAATACTCGAGAGTGACAACACGACTATCAACAAGGGCTCAAGCCTTCCAAAGCCGACAGTGATGCTTGAGGCTTCACTCAACAAGCCTCAAATCTGGAGAGGTCCTGATATGCACAAATTTGGAGACTTGGTACCCAAAGCTGTTACCAGACAGTTCTTATACCTTCAATCGAGGAGCTGAGCTTGAAACCCCTCAGTCTTAGACAGAACATATGGTATGAAAAACTCATGCATTAACAAATAGATTGGCATGCTTTTGCGTTTCACGAATGACCAGCCTACTGCATACTTGCCAAAAAGAAATAGCCCCTAATGCATGTATGACGGTATGCACAAGTTTCTACGTTATTCAGAGCAGGTGACAAGGCAAGAATTTGACACACGGAATTTAAAAAAACATAGAATTTAGTTCAATGACTACCAGCATCTGAAAAGGTGCTTGCAAGTCTCCTTTAGGTGGAGGGACATGCCTCATTATGGTGTCAAGCAAAGGAGCCATGGTTATGCCATCCCCCTCGGGCCCTTTGGTGAATGTTCTTGATGCCCAACCCTCTTTGGCAGATGCATATAGTACAGGAAAGTCAAGTTGTTCTTCTGCATTGCAGCATTTGAAAGAGAGCACTTTAGATATCACTAAAGCAACAAAAGCTTCAATAGTGCATACTTTTATAATGCAATCCTTATTTCACCTGCTAATGATTGCAAAAAATCAAACAAACTACTTAAATCACTGATTTGTAATTCATGTCCACAACATTCAAATTACAGACAATTTCTGAACAACCTGAAAACATTATATCCATGTGAATAACTTGTACTAAGCAGCAATCTTAGAAGATGTTCCAGCATGCACCACCCACGTGGTAAGATCTAAAACTGTTTCTAAAACCAATATAGTCACCAATTGTATTTTCTGTTTATCTTGCTCATTCAATATTTCAAGCTCAATGTTGAGCATAAAAAATGGTCTTCACAAAAATGAACCTTTCAAATATGTTTCAGGTCTGCAGATGTGATATTACGATGGTTTCTAAGAAAACGAGGAAAACACAGTTCTGTTACTTCCGTTCTAAGTTCCTGTGAGGCTACCTGAAGCATGAGAGGCAACCTGCTGAATCACTTTTGCATCACTGATTCTTATCTTTAGCTTTAGCACATTTGCTAAGCATGTAATACTTGTTTTCTGTCATCATAAGACAGATCACATGAAGTGGCTGATTTGCACACTATATTCATGTAACTAAATTACTCCTCGACAATGTAATTTAGGCAACTAATTGATCATACGATGTGTTACATCAAGAGAAGCACCTTTGTAATAACAAATCCTCTTCAGGAATTAGAGAAAACTATGTGGGTCAGCCTTTAAATTATGAACTTCAAGCCAACTAAGCCCCTTAAGTGTAATGGACGCTTGGTCCATCTACCACTATTATTGGTGCCTCACAATATATTGATGCCTCACAGCTTGCCATTTTTATTCATTATGTCAAACCACATGCCTTTTTATCATGGATCGGCCCAAGGGCCCTTTCTTATTCATGTTGGCCAAAGGTCCTACTTTTATTAGTTAATAAGGGACACTATTTTCCCTCCACAAGTTCTGCCTCCCTCATTACTTGAATCCTGCTTTTAGGGCTCCTCAAGGGACTATAAATAGGCCTAATGGCAAAAGTTGGACGATCAAGGAGATACTTTATGTACCAGGTTTGAAGAAAAATCTACTTTCTGTTGGTGTCATTACTGGAGAACTCATTGTTACTGCTTGTAAGGCTTTAGCCATTGATATTAAGTTATGTTTTTGGTCATTCTTTGTAGGGAAGTATAATTCACTTCAATTATTGTCTCTTCATGCTTCATTGATATCAATATATGTGATTGTGTTCATAACACAAGTATATGGCTTCAGTAGCAAAATGGATAAATTAGCATTCCGCTACAAACTATACAAACTATTGCTTGTACAGAGATTTAAAACTCAATTTTCACTCGATAACTTCTAGTCTATAATTTTTCACAATCAAATTGAAGAATATGGTCATGAGTTGTAATTTTGAAAGGCCTCATTTCAAGGCATATTCCTTCACTAGACTTATCTTTGTATGAAATGTGGATTTAATATTTGCAACAAAAGTCTAGCTTAATACAAATTAAGCCATCATCAAGGAAATATGGTATGTAACATTGTGCATTATGTCCATTGTGTCCTCTAGATAGCAACAACTTCAAGTGCTGTGATTATTCTTGAATACACCAAGTTACTATCCATTTTCCACAAATAGAGAAATACAGAAAGAAAGACATGTCAACGTCCCTAGAGTCCGGGCCCAACGGTACATGAGACTAAGAGGTACATTTCAAGTATAATTCATTGCGATAGAACCTCCAAAATGAAATTAAATGAAGATTAAGCACTGCAGCAATGCTAGAAACTGATAAGGGTGCCACATAAATGGTTAACCATCAATATTTCAAAAATTTACATCTACCCAACAAAATACCATAGAAAGCAATCACCCTATAGAGTCCTAGGATAGAGGTCTGAAGAACATCATGATTGTTACAACTCTACTTACTGCAAACCTCCAGGTGCCGGTTAACCACAAGAGACCGAACGATTCACGTTCCACCCCGCCATAAAACCTAATCCGGGGACCGTATCAAGCGGGATCCGACTTCCATCCTAGACGGCGTCCCATACCACCGCCTAGGCTCTCAGCCATCTCTTGGCCCAAGCTAGCATATTTTGAGCCCACATTGACGTACATCAACATGGCCTGTGGTTCCATAGGTACAAAGGATGCTAGGTCCTCTAGCTGAACTAGATCCTCCTGAAGTATCAAGTCATCATTTCCACCAAGTCGTTCCTTTACACGACTAATGTGAACTTTAACACCTTGAGGCAGCTCCAGCTGATAGGCATTCCGATGGAGTTTCCTTACTATACGGAATGGCCCTGCATAACGAGGTGATAACTTAGGACATTTTCCAGTCTTTAATACCTCAGAGTCTTTTGGGATTCTAAGATATACCCAAGCCCCCTCCTCATAGACCCTAGGTTGTCGCTTTTGATTAGCGTAAAACTGGGCTCTATCCTAAGCCGTTTTTACGTTCTCGCGAGCAACAAGCAACATTTCTTGCATATCATGCAAGAAATCTACTGTTGCTTTAACCTTGAGGCCTTCGGGGCCTAATGAAATGGGAGCCCTAGGTTGGAAACTATACATCAGAGAAAATGGACTAAAACCCGTCGCTGAGTGCTTTGCCTTGTTATACGCAAACTCAATCATTGGAAGGTACCTTTCCCAATCCGACTAACTTCTGGAAACGTATGCCCGAAGCATATCTTCCATAGACTGGTTCGCCCTCTCTGTCTAACCATCCGATTCAGGATGATCTGATGACCCCATACTTAGAGTGGTCTCTAATTTCTCAAAGACCGCTTGCCAGGATTTGCCAGTGAACTTTGGATCTCAATCACTAACAATGTCATTCGGCAAACCAAACAAGCTTTGACAGTTTGCTTGGTTGGTATGAATTGCACCATTTTAGTTAACCTATCAACTATTACCCAAATGGCATCATTTTGCTTCCCCGTCCGAGGCAGCCCAACCACAAAGTCCATGGAAATACTTTCTCACTTTCTTTCGGGAATTTCCAAGGGCATTAGTAAACCAGCTGCCTTAAGTCTTTCGTCTTTATTAACCTAGCATTGTCCACACTTGCGAAAATATGCCTCCACTTGACTTTTTAAGTTTTGCCTAAAAAGTTCCTTATTACTAAGTCAAGCGTCCTTTGTGAGCCAAGGTGCCCTGCACACGGGCTGTCATGACATTCATGCAGGATTTGGGCCCTAATGTCATCATTTTCTGGCACACAAACCTTTCCATTCCGAAAAAGTAACTCATTCCTTATGGAATAGTCTCTTTGTATCTTGTCCTGAGGAGAAATCTTGAAATCCTGCATTCCAAGCTCATCACTAGATCTAGAAGAACCTGACAGGACGTCTAGCCAAATACGACTGAAGTACCTATCGGTAGATATAGTCAGATTGGATCTCAAAAAAGCTTAAATGATTAACTCTCCAATCCGGCTTAAGGCATCCAATTGCAAACTACATTCTTCATGGTAAGTAAAATCTTTTAACCAGCATAAGTAAGAATTACAATCCACAACATCCATACATTTAACTGTTTCTAAAGCAGAAAGCATGTACGGAGTAGAAATATCAACATTTCCGACAAACTATGAGTAACATAGTTTATCTTCATAGACTCGTTCCTCTCATAGAACCACTCCTTTCCAAGTATTACATCTACCCTATCTAGATTCATAATGTGAAAGTCTAATTTATCTTTATAGGCTTGAATCTCAATGGGTAGACGTGGGACTATCCGGTCCCAAACTTAACTTTCCGCTCCCGTTGCCAGCTTCACTGTGTATCAGTGGTCACTTTGCTTTGTTTCCACCCTCTGCAACAAATTAGCATTAATAAAATTATGTGTGGAACCATCGTCAAATAAAACTATTACGGCTTGGCCACCCACAACCCCCTTCATCTGAATGAGGTCATGAGGACCAAAAACAGCCGTGTTAAAACAACAATGCTCACACACAAAATTACCAGCAAAGAAAAGATCTACACTAGATATGCTAGAGTTACCTGGCGTCTTAAAAGATGCCCCTTTAGCTTTCCGTTTCTTTGGACATTCCTTCGCGACATGACCTGGTTCCATACAATTAAAGCACAGATTGTCGCTTCTAGCTTTCATGAAGGTTTCCTGGTCCAAGGTAGATCTTTTCTTCGACTTACCTGAACCTGAAGACCCATCTTTCACCTTATCTTTCGATTTCTTTGGAAAGAAAGACTTCTTGCACCAGTCTCAGGCTTGGCCACAATACGAGTATCATCGTCTTGGCAACCCAAGTATAAAATGCAACTTTACTAGTAAAGGATCTATTTTAGTTGCAAAACGAAAATAGACTTCCTGAAACTCTTGTAAATACTAATCCAGGGGCCGTTTCCCCATATGGATCGTTGCATATTGACGGTAAAATTCAAAATCATCAAGAATAGGAAGGAAGGTCGCCTTAAAGGCCTTACAAAAATCTTCCCAATTCCTAGGAACTTCAGGCTTACCCCTACATCTTGCCACCACGTAAAAGCTTTGCCTCGCAAGTACATGACAGCTAGATTGATCTTGTTGTCGTCGGATGAATCGTGCATGGAGAAGTGCGAATTCCATCGATCCAACCACTGCAAGACCGCTTCCGGGGTTCTATCCTTCTTTTCCCCAACAAAAACTTCAGGAGTGAACAAGGGTTGATGCACCAGTTGCCTTAGCTGCGTCAACTCCTTCAATTCCTGTTGATCCCGACTGTGTTTGGATTGCATATCAACAATCTGTTGCTGTAGATTGTTGATTGCAAGCAACATAGCATCAGGATCTAAGGTAGAGGTAGATACAAGCTGTGTAGTAGGATTAGGATCCATCTTACAAGAGTAAAGAGGTGAATTAAGAAAGAAGATGTAAGATCAAAAACAGCTCAAGATAAATAGATACAATCTCAGACCTGTTGGCTCTTCCTTTTCCAAATGGTATTGTCCATGGCTGCCAAAAGGATTTGAAGATTACAAAGAGAGAGATGCACCACACCTCCACCTCTACAACTCATGAGAACAAGCATAGGAGAGCCTTAGAGCGAACAGACCCTGCAAAAAGCCTTCATCGCTGTTTTCCAGCGGGCTTTAGCCAAAAACTACCATTTCCAGCTATGTGGCCCGCGAAACAGAGGTGTGCTCCTCTCAAAGTGAGCGGAACCACAATCCGCTAAAATCCGCCACCTGTCCAGGTCTGGACAGTGCCATGTGGCAGCGTTTGGAAGGGTCCAAATTGCAAGTTTTCTTTTAAAAAAACCATTGTTGAAAAAATGTCCATCGCTGGACAGTTAACAAAAAAGTATTTTTTTAACGCTGGGGGGGCCTTCCTAAACACAGACCTGCTACCTTGGATCTGAGCGGAATTAAGATCCGCTCCCTCCTGCCACCTGTCCGGGTTGGACAGTGCCACATGGCAGCGTAGTAAGGGCCCAACTGCTTCTTCTTTTTTAAAACTCAAAAACAGCAAGAAGAATAAAACTTAGAATATGCATAACAAACACATTTCTAGCCCGTTTTGAATTCCGTAAAAAGCAACGTAAATTACAAGAAATCTACCACGGATCAACGCACCTGCTTTCAGCATGCAGTGGCTCTAATACCATATGTTACAACTCTACTTACTGCAAACCTCCGGGTGCCGGTTAACCACAAGAGACCAAACGAACGTTCCACCCCGCCATAAAACCTAATCTGGGTCCAACCTCCGTGCCCTGGCCTGTGACTGTATCAAGCGGGATCCGACTTCCATCCTAGACGGCGTCCCATACCACCGCCTAGGCTCTCAGCCATCTCCTGCCCCAAGCTAGCATACATCCTGGCCGTGCACACGCTCTCCATCCTCCTCCTAGGTAGACAGAATGGATGGCAAATGAGCCAAAAACTACCTTTTCCAGCTATGTGGCCCGCGAAACAGAGGTGTGCTCCTCTCAAAGTGAGCGGAACCACACTCCGCTAAAATCCGCCACCTGTCCAGGTCTGGACAGTGCCATGTGGCAGCATTTGGAAGGGTCCAAATTGCAAGTTTTCTTTTAAAAAAACCATTGCTGAAAAAATGTCCATCGCTGGACAGTTAACAAAAAAGTATTTTTTTAACACTGGGGGGCCCTCCTAAACACAGACCCGCTACCTTGGATCTGAGCGGAATTGAGATCCGCTCCCTCTTGCCACCTGTCCGGGTCTGGACAGTGCCATGTGGCAGCGTAGTAAGGGCCCAACTGCTTCTTCTTTTTTTAAAACTCAAAAACAGCAAGAAGAATAAAACTTAGAATATGCATAAAAAACACATTTCTAGCCCGTTTGAATTCCGTAAAAAGCAACGTAAATTACAAGAAATCTACCACGGATCAACGCACCTGCTTTCAGCACGCAGTGGCTCTAATACCATATGTTACAACTCTACTTACTGCAAACCTCAAGAGACCAAACGATTCACGTTCCACCCCGCCATAAAACCTAATCCGGGTCCACCCTCCGTGCCCTGGCCTGTGACCGTATCAAGCGGGATCCGACATTCATCCTAGATGGCGTCCCATACCACCGCCTAGGCTCTCAGCCATCTCCTGCCCCAAGCTAGCATACATCTTGGCCGTGCACACGCTCTCCATCCTCCTCCTAGGTAGACAGAATGGATGGCAAATGAGTCCTCCTCCCCTTGTATACCTCCAAGCATAGAGACTCCAAGCCATGTGCACACCTAGATCATGACACGTGGCAACCATGCAGGTTCACGAGTCACCGGTCAAGTCTACAGGCCCAGTCATCGTTCAGTCTCAAGTTTAGGGTTGGGACCCAAGGGAGTTGGGTCCCTAACAATGATAGTGATGGTACTATATGTTGTGGCAAGCATCTATGGTACATATATCATGATAGATGGGTATGATGAGTAGATATGTGACGATGAGCGATGCATAATGTAAAAGGATGTGTAGGCTAATATCTTTTTCTCTAATCCTAGTGGCAAGAGGGAATGTATGCCTTGTTCTCGGACAATAAGTATGATTCTGCATCAGCATCTACCATGGACGGCATCTCAAGAAATGAAGGTGATATAAGAGTGTCGATGGTCTCCGATATACTGATGGTGGTGGCACGGCATATCTCACCCCTCATGCAAAATATCCCTTTGAGCATCAAGGCATTGAATCTCTAGTCTATATATGATACTAGGGAGCTTAGTGGAGAGCTGGATAATCTCGAAAGAGGTGGTAATATATCCCCCTGATCCCCTAAAATAGTAGTGTTGGAAGAAGGGAAAGATGCTTGATAGAGAAATGGCTGCATTCTATAGATGCACTATCGGGCTCTGCAGTATAATCCTTCTCCTAATGCATGACCAAAGTTGCAGTCCGTGTTTCAGAACGCAATCCAGAACACGTTCCGGATTTCCTAGTTTGACTGTCAATGTGCCTGCTCATCATGCCCAACAACTACGAGAATTGGGCATGGATGGTCCCTGAATAGGCAAGCAACTCCACGTGAACCTCTGCCACACACTAATCATATTGAGAGAAAGATAACAGTATGAGGCACTACCTACCAAACGTCCACGCTCTTGATTTTATTGTCATTTGAAATTCAATCACCCATTTTTAAATATCTTGGAAGCTAGTGCCTTGTTTCTAGTCATTCTTGAGAGCCAAATTTGGTTTTTTAAGGCTCTGTTTTGCTAATTTGATAGCCAAGAACACAAATCAGGTGACTATTAATGGACAGCTAATATTTATGTGTACCTAGGTGTTTGCAACCTTTTTCTAGCCGTCTTTGTTTTAAATAGCCTTACAAAAGTTTGAATTTCCTTTTTTTTGTTGCTGAGTTTTGATAAATCACTACTTCAAGTTTGCTTAAGATCTTCCAAGGACTAGTATTGTAGGCCACAATACTTTGTGAAGAATGCTATTTTTTGGATTTTGAGGATTGTAAATCCCAAGTACTGATTTTTGCTATTACAATGCAACAAATAAATTGGAATCAATATAAATGCTCTGAATATCCAGCTCATAGAGGAAATATGGGTTGCCAGGCTGTCACTACTTTGTGCACCAATTTTGCTTGTAGAATTGTGCCAATAGTTTAGTTGGTTGACGTTCACAAGTTTTGGCTACCTATGTGCATAGATGGCTACTTGTGCAGAGTTTTTGCCTTGCTTTTGCTTATTGCTAAGCCTGCTACATCGATATCAAATAAAACAGGGATGCTTTTGGCGAGCTAGCCACAACTCAAGAGATTTGGAATCAGATGTTGTTTTTGCTAAAGTGAATGCTATGGAAGCCACGCTCAACACAAATTTTGGATCGATTGAAGTCTAGATAATCTGGCAATGAGCCTAAAAGAGTACACGGAACCATAGGTGATGGCGAATGAAATTTCCAGTAAAAGGATGTCGAACTTGCTGTGAAGAAGCAAAAGTTGCCCTCTGTAGTGAAAGAGATAATTTGAGCTCCGTAGAGCATCTAATGATGACTCTAGTACATTAGCGGACACATACCATCTTCCTACATTGCGAACAGAGGTGGTAGCAAAATAACAACATCGCACCAAGTGTATCCACCGCTTGGGTTTAGTTTAAGCAGGTTTTCCGAGCTTAATTTTACGCTCCCCATGAGCATATGAGGGCTACAAATGCTTGGCATTCACGCTGTCTGCAGATGTACAATAAGAATCCTTAACATTACTGGAGAGAGCAACAAATCCTTCATCGGAGCTATTGTGATCATTCTAACAAGATACATAATGACCATAATGAGCCTAAGTGCAAAACACAATGTCCGCAATAGTGTGTTAGATAGTCATGATGAACGACTACGAGGTTGTAACAAGCCCCATTAGACTAGTTAGCAACCAGCTCATTCCAAGGTCGTAACGACACACATCTACAAGCCTAACAAGCTATCATTAGCTTCGACACCACTTCAGCCTCAACAACTTCTCCATCTCCAGCTACACCTGCTCACTGTCTAAGTCTAGATCTGTATCTGCCTCACGCCATCCCTAACTCTCCTTCTTGTCTACTAATAATAATGAGCCCAACGCTGCTCTTCCCATTAACCCCCTATC
>CM055101.1:16638180-16774050 GCA_029204225.1 Diphasiastrum complanatum | reverse complement strand
ATCAATCACAATTTCGTGTTTGTTTTGAAGTAGTACATTTTGTTTATTTCATGACAAGGTATTAATATACATTTGCTTTATTTTTTGCAGATCTCTCACTCTCTCCCAGAAGCTTTATACATTTGCTTTATTCTCTCTCTCATCCCGCTTGCTGGTGCTGTAGGATCACTGTATTCTATTGCAGAAATGGCATGCTGGTATTGTAGGATCACTGCATTCTATTGCAACAATGGCATGCTGGTATGTAGGATCACTGTGTTCTATTGCAGAAACGGCATGGCTACTGCAAAAAGTGTTAGCAATGTGAGTGCTGTCCCAGATTGCAGTAGCATTGCCGAGCTTGATTCAACTGGTGTCGAAGGAGGTTTTCTGGTTGATGGTGTTCCGCCTGAGGTGGGATTTGATGGAGTTAAAGGTGCGGGATTTGATGGAGTTGTGGGTGACGTGGGGTTGGAGGGAGTTGGAGATGCAGGATTTGATGGACTTGATGGATTTGGAGGTGCGGGAGTTGATGGAATTGTGGGGGTGGGACGGGATGGAGTTGGAGGTGCGGGGTTTGTTGGACTTGATGGAGTTAGAGGTGCGGGATTTGATGGAATCGACGGAGTCAGTGGAGGTGCGGGGTTTGTTGGAATCGACGGTGTTGGAGGTGCGGGATGTGCTGGAGTTGTGGGTGTGGGATTTGATGGGGTTAGAGGTGCGGGATTTAATGGAGGTGGAAGTGTGGGATTTGATGGAATTGTAGGTGTGGGATTTGATGGAATTGGAGGTGTATAAGGTGTGGAAGGAGTGGACCCTGTGACGTCGATTGCCAATTTCATCCCGCTCTGGCAGTGGCCTGGAGTGCCGCATACGAAATAGGAGCTGGGATCTGTCAGCGTCACCGTGTCTTTGCCACTTTTGTAAGATTTTAAAGGGCTGTTGATGTTGCAGGCCTGGTAATCAGCCTGACTCACTTGAAGAACTGTGTGTGTGGGGCTGTAGTTAAATACTGCAGGCAGCCACAGAGGAAGATTCTCAGCCAGCTCCATCTGTTATAAAATGATTAATTTCTAGCAGATATCGCTATTTTCTACTGTAGAAAACTGGATACAATGTGCGTCAAGATAAAAGCTTAAAATAACAAAATTTCTCGCAATGTGTGTATAATTGCGACCATGCTATATGATGTGTGTAAATCTATTGAAGAGATTTTCTACGTACCTATGGAATCCCCGACAGCGAAGGGGTACTTCTTGGCCCACGCAGAGTAATCGTTACCAAGTCCCCATCCTGCGATATCTCCCACTATGTATGTTGACGCCGCAAACGCGCATTGAAGACCTGCAAAAAAATTCAGGATCACTGCAAGGAACTTTGCAGTCTTTGCACTGTCTCTTCTTGACTGCTTACCCATAATTCACTCTCTCTTCCCTGTACAACCGCTCAGATCTAGATCAAAACTATCTTCTAATTAACCTGTCGTAGTTGCTGTTCTTATGATGCCTATGGACTTGCTCGCAAATCAGACACACCCAGCTCTACTACATACAAAGAGAAGTAGCTCAAGGCGATGAGAGAGGCACTAACATACTAAATACCTGCAGGAAACAGCTCCACAGCGGCAAAGAATGCAAATATCGATTTCCATCTCTGTCTCGATCTCCATCCATGATCTCAGTGAGAAGAAGGATTGTGTAAGACGGAGGGTTTCCATGTAGGAATCGTCAAGCCGTGCTACTGGGTCCAGAAGAATAAATCAGTGCTTGAATTGGTGGTACAGTTGATCATGAGATAGTGCGGGCCAGCTCCTTTCATTTCCTTTTCTCTTTTTGCGTTGCCTTTGGGAGGCAAAGAGAGAAGAGCAGAAGAGTGGAAAGGAAGGAAGAGGAAACAAAAGTGAAGAGCGTGTGTGTGTAAAAGAATGAGTAGTGAGAAAATCTGATCGAGTGAGTAAGAGCATGTGTGAGTGCCCATCTGAAAGAATCTCCCTTGATCCAAGTCTATGTGAAAAAAATTCGTATCTCATGTATGAAAGAGAGAATATTACTTTTTGCCTTGCCTTGCCTTGCCTTGTACAGATATTGATCCCCAAAATTCAAATTCTATTGTTTGAAACTTTTTAAGGACTCTCTCTCTCTCTCTCTCTCTCAAATGCATGAGCTTCTTGCATGACTTGACATGGAAGCCTGATGACTTCCATGGAAGAGTTATTCTTTGCTCTATTCCTTCAGAATCTTGCTCTAAATGTACTATAAATTTAAGGAGATTCTTGGCATTGGCATGCCAACAAAGTTGATGTTCATATGAAACTTTAGAAATATATGATGGGCCAAGTGTTGTAGAAAATAGAGAGTGAAATTTATAGACCACCCACCCAACACAATGTCATTGATTATTCCCCAAGCTTTTTGACATTCGTTAGTCTCATATAGTTATACTTTTGGTGCTCGATTTATTTTCATAGTGATTTTGGATTCCAACTTTAGCCTTGTAATGTGTCGAGTTTCCTACAGCGCGGGGTTCTTTTTCCTAGATTCTTCATTTTGGTGCAATGATAATGTTGTTGGTGTTGAGTGGCTATATGTGGGGCTTGGGTTCCAGGGTGCCCATGAACTAACTGGTGCTCATGTGTTCCAATGAGTGATTAGTTAACTCTGGCTATATGAAATAGCCACGGGTTGTTTTTAGGCCCGAGGGGATATTCTACCTTGGTCCATCAAATTTTAATTGAAGGCCCTCGACGTAGTCTTTAGAGATTACAAAGTTCGGCCTAGATGGCACATGGTGAAAATCTCAAGGCTTCAAAATGAAGTTCGATGCAGAATGAGAAATGACCAAAGGCATAAGTTGGCATAAATTATGATTGCAGCTGCAGCTGAAATACGTAATCCATGGACAGATGTTAATACTCAGTTGCATCATCATGAAGAACCCTTCAAGATGACAGAACCTAAAGCGCCGCTAATAGAATTGGTCGTGAATATTTTAGCAAGATGGATATTACATTGGGAGAATTTCTTAAGCTGATGCCAAAAGCAAAAGAAGTATTAGCAGAGAAATTGACTCAGAGTAAACCAATAGCCCATCATGAGCCACTATTTCGTGCCGAGTTTGAAGAATCAAACGAAGTACTAAATGTGGGGGTAGGGAAAGTGAGCAAAGAAACATCACCCTGCTAATACAACATACAAAGTCTGGTAAAGAGGCAGTCGTGATAAATGGAGGTTCAGGAGTTAACCTGATTTCAACAAAGCTATGTGCAAAATGGGGCCTTACAAGGATGAAGCCTGCAACTTTTGCTATCAAGCTAGCTGATCAGACTACAGTCCTCATCCTAAGAGCATAGTGGAAGATATATTTGTCAAGATTGCTGGAGTTCAATTTGTCATTACTTTTGTAGTAATAGACTTATGCCAGAGCATTTCAAACGCTACACCTTGGATGATGTTAAAAGCTCATCATGAAGGAGCAAGTGCCAAAAACGAGAGAGGTTCATGACGGACCAGCTAGAACTCAGCCTATGAATCTTGTTGGACTAGGAAAACCAGAGAAGATTGTTCAAGTTGGAACACAACTTACCCCTTCACAATTTCAAGCATTAAGGAAGTTGTTGATTAAGTATCAAGACTGTTTTGCTTGGACGCTACTCTCTCAAAACTTTATGATGAGTGAGTATGATCATTCACTTTATTATAAATCTGATGGAAATCATATTACTATTTTACTAATCTATGTGGATGATATCATTTTGAGTGGAGGCAGCAATCAAAATATTGATGATATCAAGATTGCACTCAAGGAGTTTGAGGTGCATGATCTTGGTCTTTTGCATTGTAAACACTGGATCAACTAATTTTGGACTTTGCAATAATCCATTTTTAAATACAGACATGATAATTTTCAGATGTAATTATGACAAAATAATATATTACAAAAAATATATCTAAAGAACAGCTAAACAATATGAAAATCTTATAACATAGCATGCAACACATAAAACACATATGAAAATATAAACGAAAAGGCACTACATGGACAATGTAAAAACATTAACACTTACAATTTGAAATTATTTACATCTCAGATATACATGCACATCAAAGCAAAGATGATTTTTATAGAAAACAACTACAAAATATCTTTATTTATAATAAAGAATATATACATGGATTGGCAAATGGCAATTACAAAATATTTACATTGAATGGCAGGGGCCAAGCACCAATATGCTATGTGTCTTCAATATCTAAGTCTATATCTACATCATGTGTAACACATGTATTTTCAGGAACTTAAATTTGATGTGCACACAGGCACTTATATCGTTTGCTCTAAAAAAAAGTTCTGAACCAATTTCTTCACATCTAGAACAAATAGTATGAGCTGCATATTTTGAACTGAAATATTGCCTTGTCTCAAGTGGGTCACATTCTCGTGATATCCTTCAAAAACTGAGTATCGTACGTCATGCATTACCATTAGGCTTTCTTTGACGACTTCTTTGATGCTTTGCTCCAAGAATAGAACAATGACACATAATTTGTGTTGTGTCATTATTGTTGTCCAAGCAATGTCGCACCATTGACGAGATATAGTTCGAACTCAAAGATTCTATGTTGTTGAATATGTACAAAGTCGGACGATTCCAAAGAGAAGGGGAAACGAATATGAAATTTGACTCCTATGTGCCGTGATAGATGGCTTCTACACCTTTGGACATTTTGACTTCACAAAAAAATCTCCATCCGAAGCTGGAACTGCTTGTACCCTACCTAGTCAATCCTTGTGCTTTCTATATGTCTTTCCTTCACCTTATGTACAAACTAAGTCAATGATGCAAGTATTTGCGCTTGCAATTTTGTCGATATGCTCTGTCGGCCGTTGCTCGCTGATGCTCTGATCCAATCATACACAAACTTTTTGGCCGCTTTCTTTATTATATTGTACATTGTTGTGAAGGTCATTATCCAATCAAATCAAAAAATTTATGACATGCACGGAGCATGTTTCTCGGACCATATTATTTACACCTTCCTCAATATATCTCTCTTTATTTATTTTTTTCCAAAAAATAAATCACCATAAAACAATGTTTTACAAATACGATCGCATATTACATCGAAAACGCATCTCATTGGTCTGAAAAATCTTATTGTCATTGGAAAGTACTTTGGCTTCTTTGTAGTGTAGTCAAGTCCTTCGTAGGACATATTACCAGAGGCATAAGTTTTCATGACTTCCAAGACATTATTAAAAGTATCATTCGGGCGCAGTGATATTAAGGTATACCTTTCAAACATTGCATACAAAGTTTTTAATGACAATCTTCCTTGCAGACAAGTTTTAAAAAGGCAATGATGAAAAGGAAAAGAAAGAGTTTGTTGATGAAGAATACTTATGATTCATCCACACATAGTGCAATTAGAAAAAAAAGGTTCGAACATTTAAGTATGTTTTTTTATAAACTATTTATTTGATTTGTATTTGTCATTTAAGTTTGATTTGCAATTGATAACATGCATTATTAATTTTATTAAACATATAGTTTGGGTTTTATACTTTTGTTGCAGATCATGTTTGGTGGAAAAGAACTACTTAACAAATTTTTCATGCATTGGAGAATTTAAGTCATGTTTTACCGAGAAAGTCAGCAAAGGCAATGATGAAATGAAAAAAAAAAAATTGCAGAGACTATTTTGAATAAGGTTCAAACTTACTTGGATGCAAATGTGATACAAGATGCATGTGATCATTCTGGAATTAGCAGAAATGCTTATTCTACTTTTTTTAGAATAGTTAAAGAAGCCTTTTCTCAAGTGATGGTGAAACAATCTTATCTTCCTTGTCCATATCGGGTAACATTAGCAAGAAATTATTATAATGATGGAATGTTCAAACTAGTTGGCCAACCACTTCATATAAATGATTTATACAAATCAGAATGTGGTGAGCTCAATTACAACAATTGCAAAAATGTTTTCCTTGATATTGAAAATATTTTAAAATACATTATTTGATTCTATAAACTAGACGAACATCACGTAAATGGAAAGACTATTATTGTAATGAAATTAGATGAATCCAAAATCATTGAAGGTAAAAAATTGGAACGAGTAAGTGTCACTTTGATGAACAAAATTTCGGATACCGATGATCAAACTTTTAGTGTTCAATCGGAAAATCACATATGGTGGTTGGCTACACTCTAGGTATACTTTTCAATTTTCAATTTTTTTATAAAGTATCATTATCAATATTGAATACATTGTCTTTTTTTTTTTATTAATATGTCATGCATTACTTGCTTCACTACAGGTCATGAAAGAGGACCATAAATTGTTTTCATGGATATTTTCACGTACAAATTATGGCGAGATTATAAAGAGACATTTGGAGAGTGAGAAATTTACAGTTGAAAACCATGGAAGTTTTCAAATTCAGTGGCACCTTGCAGGTGATTTGAAAACATTGAAATGTATGTATAATGTCTCTGATGGGACAACATCAAAGCATCAATGTCTTTATTGCATGAAGGATTGCTACAATATGAATTTGGGACGACCAAACATTGGCCCAACACGAGAAGTAGAAGATCCAAATATGAAAGGTGTGCTGCCAATTCCATTAAAACATATTCACATATGCACATTGCATGCTAAGGTTCGTATTATTGAAAAACTTATTTATCTGCATATTCTCCTTGCATGGAATTCAAAACCGAAGCCTGTGGCTAAAGCAGCTATCAAGAGGTTGGAAGAAGTTCTTTCAAAGGCATGACTACATAAAGGGAATGTCACCATTGAAAAAAATGACAAAATATCCGGAAAAAAAAAAAAAAAAAAAAAAAAAAAAAAGAAAATGTTCCAAATAAGCCATCCCTTGGAGGTGTCAAAGCAAGAAGATTCTTATCCAATCACAAATGCAAAGAATCTAGTGTCAGATATGGAATTTGGAAAGAAATTGTTCAAGCCACATGAACACTAGAAGTAAGTAATCGAGTGGAAAAAAAAAAACAAGTGTGGAACAACTTAGACAAACTCATAGGTGTTATCAGGAAAAAAAAAAAAAAAAAAAAAAAAAAAAAAAAAGAAGATATGAGGACTTTGCAAAATCATTGCACCACATTTGTAAAATTTGTACGAGATTGTTGGGGAGAAGATCACGTTACACATTACATGGTACTGATCTATTTCATTATATGGTATCTCATTCATGATTATATTTATTTCTACTGATGTTACCAATTTCAACTAATTTCAACTCTTGTTTGCAGCACATTTTTCTTTATCATGCAACTTACTTTGCAAAGAAATATGGGAGCTTAAGTATCTGGCCATCACAAGACATGAAAAAATCACATTGGCAAGCAAGAGGCGCATTTCATAGAGCTACAAATCATAGTGGACATAATTCAAAAAATAGATATTTAGTACAACTTTTTTAGTGGTTTTACGGCCGAGCACAATTTAAATATCAAGCTAAGAACTCGCCAAACATTATGATCTTTCAAAAATTACTCAAATTCATCAGAAAAGAGAGATCCTTTTGATACAATGGAAAACATGTATTTCAATTATCATCATCTCCAAGTTTGAGATGCATGGTATTGTCATGAAGGAACAATCTCCTTTCATATGGATCTAAAAACTGTATATTTTTCTTTTTGCTCATGTCTATATATCCCGAATAAAGGCGCATGTGTGGCCTCCCAAGCAAACAAACAATGCTCTAATTGCCATTATAATGGTTGCGGTGAATGGACTATAACTCGTATGATATATACAAATTTCGTTATTTACAAAAATTTCAAATAGTGGGCAAGGGATGTCTCCTTGTACCCTCGCGAAGACCCCCATATCTTATAACAAAGGAATCTACTTCAATGGTATTCTGTAAAGAAGTGCAATAAGAGATATATTTAGATTAAAAAATGAAAATCACAATTTCAAAATATAGAACAATAATTAAGGTATTAGGTCATAGAACAATAACTTACAAGATCACTTCATCGAAATCGACCATATTCTTAGAAACAAGTGGTTTGCTCATATTCAGATGCCATTTCAGCTTCAACTTCAGCACCTATATCAAGGTCATCTTCATCTACATCTATTGGAACAGATGAAGTTCCACAGATGAAAAAATAAATGCCATGTCATCTATAAGAAGACACTTTCTTTTGTGAATACGACAATGAGTAATCTTTTTGAAGGTGTCATGTAATTTCGAGTATTTTCTATCGTGCTTTTATTTGGAAGATGGTTGGGCATGTACAAGATCTGAGAAATGAACAAAACTACAATTGTCTATATCTATATGAGGGGTTGTAATTACATAACCAAATTTATCAAGAAGATCAACAAGTTGAAAACAATTTTCATAAACTAACTTATCAATATCAAAAATAGAAAAAAAAAATAAAGTAACCTATTTGTGTGGAGGGCATTTCAGTGATAGCTAAGAATTCCCTCAGTTTATCCTTCGAAGATGTGGAGGTAGACATTGTACTAATTGTAAACTTTCAAAAAAAAAAAAAACAAGTATCATTTCAACGCACGTAGACACGGGCGCGGCAACCAAAATTAAATATCAATGCGCATTGATTCAATATTACAAGAAAACAACCTGATATCGATTGAACGCGCAATGGGGAATGATGGTAGTAGACTTGTAGATGATATCAGTTCAACACACAGGAGATGTGCACGCAAATGCAGGAAATCTAGCACACACACTGAATCGATACACGAAGGATAACAGGGAGCGAAAAGCATGCGAGAAAAAAGGCTGTAAACAGGGAAAAAAAAACGAATGAGGCCACATTTGTATATACAGAAAATTGGCCTAGATCCCAATCATACACTTGTCATATATTCAACGGGTAGATGGTGTCAAAAAATGGTGACCAATTGAAATGGTACACGTGGGATTAAAACGCACGCACATTTAGTAGTCATCATGACAATAGGTGGCATAAAATTCTATAATTATGGGCACAAAATTCAAGACTATTGCCATTTGACACATGGCAAAAAATGTATTAAAAATGTATATTACGAATTTCCACAAGATCCTAGAATTTAGGGACGTCTTTTGTGAGTCTGACATGACCTGAGACATACCCAATGATGATGACAAATTTTAATGAAGGGCATTAATGATTGGCTATGCATCCCATCCTCCCTCCTCTCATATAAACGCACATTTCGGACAAAAAAATTTTTGAACCTCCTCCTTCACTGGCTCACTCTCTCAGTTGCTCGCTCACCAAATCCTAATATCAATTCAGCGCACATTCAGCAATCACCGTCACCTACATCGTCTACTCTATGTACTCAATTGATACTCCACCCTGAATATCTCTACTATCTTATCCTAATACTGATTCAGTGTGCGTTTCTTACCTCTCTTGCACTGTCTTAGTCTGTCTACGCATTCAATTGATATTCCACGAATCACTAATTGTCGATATCGATTCAACGCGCATTACATGAATCCTCCTTCGTTGTAGAACATTCCTGCGCATTCAATCGATACATGGTGCATACAAAACAGACTGCAAGGCTCAACACAAGAGGAGTGCCTTTACACGTTGTTGCTGGACAAGGAGTACCACCACCACCTGCACCTCGTCCTCCACCACCACCACCATCTCGTCCTCCACTGCCACCTTCACCTCATAGACAACAAGCAACACCAAGGAGAGTGGGTCAGCCCAGAGACTCAACATGGCTGAAAGATATCAAGAAGCTTCAGAAAACAATAAACTTCCTGATCCCAAAGGCTCACATGCAAAGATGCATTATGCAGGTGACCAGAGAGATTTCAGTAGATGTAAGGTGGGTTGTGACTGTAGTTGAAGCACTACACAATGCTTATGAAAATTTTCAAATAAAATTCTTCTCAGATTGTGTGGTTGTTGTTGTACATGCAAAAAGAGTAACAATAATGCCCAAATATTTTGTGTTGATTTTTCATATGAGAGATGCGTATGATATGTTTGCCCAAAATTTTTGTCCCCAACAGCTTCTGCTCCACCAACAACTTCAGATCCACTACTAGTTACTGCCATCACTTCAGGAAGGAGAAGGAAGTAGGTTCAACCAAAGAGGCTACCGACAAAATTCAACATATTGCTGTGAAAAAGAGAAAATCCTCATACCCTTTTAAGAAAGTGAGAGCTAATATAAAGCTAGTGGCCCGACGCTAGTCCAGCAAAAGTTCTTCCATCTAGAGAACTGAATTTAGAAATCATAGATCCAAAGATAGATGATACACAAAAATGAATGGTCTCCCTTCATGTGGATGACCCAATATGTATTTCACATGTACAGAAAATTTTATACAAATATATTGAGATTTTATATATTCATGCATCTTCAATTTCGTTTGTTGTTCCAATATCTTTGCATTTTAGGTTCTTATTTCAGTTGCTCAGTGAGTCAAAGCTAGTCCTCATGATCAAAGCTTGCTTCGGTAGATTCTTCATAGCCTTGGTCTGTATGACCAAGGCTATGAAGAATCTACCGAAGCAAGCTTTGATCAAGATATCGGTTCAGCAAATATGATATCGGTTCAACGCGTCCCATAGAGGAATGATCATTTCAGATGTTGATGGTGCGTGTCGATTCGATATCACAGCAAAAAAAGAGGATAATGCATTTCCGACAGGAGACACTAAAGCTTGTTATCAAGAATTCATATACAGTTGCAATTACAGAGTGTTCTCCACCGAAGTTACTTCCAACTGGAGAAATGGATTTAGTGATTACAATAAAAAAAAAAGACCCTCAGCTTCAAAAATGATACTCAAGTTGAGTGATTCACATATTATCAAACATGATGTATACATAAAGCTATATGACATAATACAAAATGGCATTGTTTCAAATTCTATGGATCTTCAATTTCAATGGATTTTCCTGTTTTTGAATTTTATATGCTCTTCATGCCTTGCTCTTACCAGCACAAGAGAAATTTTTTAAGTTCATTTATCTTGTAAAACTGATTCACTAAGAAACTGAAAAAATGAACATTTTCATATGGCATAACGTACCTTTACACCATTCAATCGAAATTGATAATACTGAGGTAGATCGAATTGCAATATGTCTAGTTCTAATCAAATGTAATTGAGACACCAATCTTCCTCAACCTCAACCATAGCAAGATTGTTGTCATTAATTCTTTTCACTGTTATTTAAAGTTGATCTTGATGGTTTATTACGAAATCATCCAACAACTCGGTGATTATTTCATTACTCAAGTCCTTACACATAAATATTGTTTTCATTCATCGAACATTACATTTGGGAAAAAAAATCAACAAAAATAGAAAAAGGGAGATACTAACTTAATCTATTATTCTTTGAACTAGTGCTACATTTTAACATACTCTGAATATCCATATAAAGTCTAGATCGAAAACTTTCTAAAATTGTTAAATTTGGAGAAATCCATTTCTCACTCAAAAAATCTGGTAGAGGATATGGCTCTAATTTACCCACTAAACCACTTTTATCAGGAATATAGGTGTGATCATAAAAAAAAATTGAACTCTAAAAGAGATTTTGGAGATCGACCTTTATATTGTAAAATAACGATATCAGAATGTATCACATCAATTATTCCTAAAATCGATTGAACTGGTTGCCATTCAACGAAATTTGATGGATACAAATCTGCAAAATCAACAAAAATATCGTGAGAAAAATTTGATATAAAGAAAATGCTAATACTAAAGAAATTTAATCTGAATATACACATACTAATTGTATACTTAAAATTGCATTTTCTTCTATTCAAATCCTAAATGCTGAGCTCTTTGTGAAGATAAACATGCTGAACTAAAACTCCCATGCAGACAAACACATGCAGACACATGCATGACAGTATGGGACCATGCAATCCATCATTGATGGATTGGGACCCACATGGAATAGTTATCTAGTGCATGCAATGAGGATAGTGGGTGTTGGCCGCAACTCCCACCTACTGTTCCCATGCAAACTCACACTGGGCTAGGAGGGGCATTCTATAAGAGAGTGCATTGGCTGGCTGGATCGAACTAGCTTTGCCTTCCTGTCGTTATGTTGTTCCTAACACTGGTATCACAGCATAGAGTTGAGATCCACATTGTGGTAGTGATATCTTCTACGTTTTCATAGGTATCTCTCTTCTACCAGCGCGTTGGGAGAAAAAAATTTGATCTGATTTTTAAGCGCCCATTACGTGTGATTCATTTCAGTTTGAAAGAGAAAAAAAATTTGAAGAGCATTGGGCACCCACTTTCCTGCGGATCCAGTGCATTCAAGAGGCCAAGATTTCAGATTTTGGGGGTGGATTCAGGCGCATTTTGGTTGGATGAGTTTTATTCAGGACAGCAGTTTGTAGAGGTGGAAGTCCGCATTTTTTCAAGCTAACTAGTGTCTTATTTCCAACCAGATTTCAGTGTCTTGAAGGCTGTTGATCCAGTGTCTTTCAAAAAAAGTTCTTGCTCATTTTTCTGGACGTTAGAGGTTCTTCCAGCAAGTACTTCCACAATTTTCAGCGCACTTTGTTCGCTCCATTTCTGACAGGTCCATCATAGTTTGGAAAAGAGATTTCAACGTTTTTATACCTGCAAGAATCAGCGCATGTTTTGATCAGAAAATCAGCGAGTTTGATCAGATCAATTGGTGCATTGAGTGCTCCTACAATAACCATTTATTGCATGTATTCTGACTGACTCTCCAGCGCATTTTCAGACTCGATTTTTAAAAAAAAAAAAAAATTCCCAAGCAGTAAGGGAATCACATGCAAACTTGGTGACGAATAATCCAGTGCAAAAAAATTGTTGATTGGACAGTGCATTTTGTCCACTTTACAACGAGCTGTTTGTGGCCAGATTTCATGCACAATACTCATCTCTGTCCACCACCTTTCCAGGACATTTTTGTCAGAAATTTAGTGCATTTCCAACACCTCAGAGAAGCACAAATAATACACCACAAATAACACATGTGTAGTAGGGTCTTTCTCAATAATGTTTTGGAATTTTAAGCTTGTCCGTCCAACGAAGCGTCCACAACGAAGGAGCGAAAGATTAGATGCTTGGAGTCCTTGCATGCAGGATCAATATTTTTTCGGCAGCTCTACAACTATTTGAAGAGGCCAACTTAGAATCATTGCATGCAGATTTGGGATTCTAGTATTCTTCTTTTCCAAGGAGCGAAAGATTGGAACCTTTGCATGCGGACTGAGGGGTTGTCTTCTATTTCCATCGACGAGGGGCTCACTTAGAGCCAAGTCTTTCTCCTTCTGAGGGGCTCACTTAGAGCCAAATCTTTCTCCTTCTTTTTCCTTTTGATAGCTTAACGTTTACTACTCTCTTCGAATCTCAACATGACGACTCCTACGGAAACTAAAATTTTCACAAGAAAGGCCATTGATGAGCTTAAAGAGGAAGCTCTTCGTTTTCAGGAGGAAAAAGTAGATATGGATGTTGATGAAGAATTTGAAACTTTTAATAAAGATGATTTCATTTCTAAAGAACAGTATCAAAAATTAGAAACTGAGGATACTAATCTAAAACAAACTTTAAACAACATGCAAACGAAGCAAGATAAGTCATTCACAGAACTTAAGAGCTTGTTTGCAACATTAGTACCATTTACATCTTTCATTCTAGTTACAACTCCAATTTCAGTTCCGTACTCAGCTCTAGTACCTATGGTATCTCCGTTATCCGTACCTCCAGCAGTTCCCACCTCATCGGGAGATACCAGAATAAACCCAAGTTTGTTTAAGGATTTAAATCCACCAATCTTTAACGAAGAAGAAAAACACAAAAACACCAATATTCTTCAAACGTTTCTTAGTAAATGGAAGAATATAAAAACAGACTCCAGATTATTTATAAGCCTTAGAAGCTAGCTTGTCCTTGGGTCCCATGGCCTACAAGTGGTGGCTAAACCTCCAGGAAACCGAACAAACACCCCATGGAAGGCTTTTGAAGAAGCCTTCCTACAAGAGTTTCTGGCCAATGAGTGTGACATGCCTTGGGAAGCTTGAGAGAAGTTGGTCATGGACAAATCCCTAACCTACTATATATGACAGTATAGAGAAGCTATACTTACATGTTAGAAAACTGACTTGCTCATACAAGTAATCCAAGACAAGATTCCTATTGTTGTTAGACAATAGTCATACACATGAGAGAGAACAACAATGATGAAGAGATGTACTCCAACTATGTCTCATTACAAATGAGGTAGGGTGCTAGCCTACATATATACTTTCTCTAAATTATGTGTCAAGTAAAAAGCATAAAGCAAATAGCAAAAGACAAAAAGCTAATTGCTCTGATTACTATGTATATTGGGTAAACACCCAAGATGAGTTTCTAAGTGACAAAAGCAAATCCTATTCTAGTAGTAGTGCGCCCACCTACATGTATGACTAAAAAAAAATATTATAAATAGTAATGGCCCCTATATTAGCACGCAAGCATGGTCAAACTAACACTAATTAATCCTAAATGATAACTTTAGGAGTACTAATGTAAACATTAACTCTAACACTCCCCCTTAATGTTTACATTGTCTAGAACTATGCATAACAAAAATATGCATGTGTATCTTCCATGAAGACCATGTAATGAAGATCCTCAATTCTAATGTACTGTTCATTTTCAATGGCCAATCAACAACCTTGGCTTCCCAATATTATAACAGAATCTACCACATGACAAAACATAAACTTGGATAGATTCTAGAACTTTTATCCAACTCAAAATAGAATTGAACTCACTTAGTACCACCACATGAACAATCAACTATGACTTGGATGGTATCCAGGAATTACATAACAACCACAACAAGCAATCACTTCGATTACTCATAAATCTGAAGTGATACTAGTTCAGATAGACAAGAAAGTTTCTACAACCTAACCAAGTTACTATGACTTGAATAGAAACCAAACCGATACAAATGTAGATTGTTGACCACATAGCTTGCCACGCCTGTCACTTGTAACAATAAACTTATCATTTTCCACCACGATAAGAAACTGTGAAAAACATCCTCTTGAATAAAGATTTACCTATATAGACTCATAGTCTATACTTCTCACACAACTCCCTCTTAAGAGTCTGCACCTTTGTCGATTCCAACCTCGACAAAACCTTGTCAAGTCTTAGAACTTTTGAAGTTATCCTTTCTTTAGTATGCCTGCTAGTAGCCGCTTCTATAGCTTCAGCAACACCATGTATGATCACCGATTGTCTTCCCCTACCATCTCTTTTGTTTCATGTAGAATCTCCTTGTGAGTTAACCCTTCCATTTTGTGATGAACCTTGTTCTAATTACTCTTGTGAATCCCTTCTTCACCTTGCACCTGATTGCAAACAACTCCTAGTGATATTGCCAATCCGTACTCCTAAGACCTCCTTCAACATGCATCAAGGTTCTTTCCCTTCTTAAACCTCAGTGATCTCCTACTACAAGAAGGATGCAGACAAAGGTGATGAAGCTTTCATGATATTCGATGAAGCTTCAACAAGCTACACTGAACAAGACTACGATGTAGTCATTGATTCAGGAACGACCTCACACACCACCTGCAACAAAAGAATCTTGATTGACTATAGAGAACTCGAGAATAATAGAGCAATGAGTCTAGGCGATGGGAGCCGACACGATGTCAAGGGGATCGGGACTCTACAGCTATGAACACTGTCAGATCAAGAAAAGCTGCCAGGAGCACTCTACGTACCTTCACTGAGAAGAGACCTGCTATCAGTCTCCATGATGGCAGATCTTGGAATTTGAGTTCTATTCAATGGCAATATATGTCAGATGATCGAGAAAACAACAAACAAGTTGCTGACAGTTGGATGCAGAGAAGGAAACCTCTACCAAGCCAAGATAATCAACAATCCTGATAGCGTACTAAATGCATCAGAAAACAAAGATCAATTTTGGCACAGAAGAATGTATCATCTGAACATGAGGAGCCTCTATGACATGAGCAAGAAAGACGTAGTCACAGGTCTGAAAATATTCAGACCCGATATTGAGTTCCGTGAAGCTAAGGGAAACAACATCAAAATCCATTCGTACATGAGGGAAGAATTGCAAAATAAGTTCTTGAGCACCTCCACTCAAATGTCTGTGGATCGCTGAAATTTGATTCGCTCTCAGGATCGAGGTATTTTCTGACGTTCATTGATGACTACAATTGGAGGATGAAAATGATCTATTATCTAAAGAAAAAATCTAAAGTGTTTGACTCAAGAAGTTCGTGGCATTTGCAAAGAGACACACCTCAAATAAGATTCAGATCATTAGGTCTGATAATGGAGGTGAGTACAAGAGCATAGAATTTTTTAGATTCTGCCAAGAACAAGGAATAGAGCATCAATTCACTCCTACTTACACACCCGAATATAATGGTGTCGGAGAAAGAAGAAATAGGACGCTAGTCGAAGGAGCCAGATGCATGATGGCACAGGCTCGATTGCCAAGTCAATTTTGGGCTGAGGCAATAGCTGCAACAGTACACCTACAGAACAGATCAACAACGACAGCCCTGGAAAACAAGACATCATACGAAATGTGGACAGGTAGAAAGCATGATTTGTCATACGTGCGTGTATTCGGATGTGCAGCATACAAGCACTTACCAAAGGAACAAAGAAGCAAGCTTGATGAAAAGTTAGAACATATAATCATGGTCGGATACTCGAACGGATCACAAGTTTACAGACTCTATAATCCAACCATGAAGAAAGTCGTGTCGAGTAGAGATGTGAAGTTTGATGAGTCCACATTCCTTGGAGTGAAATCTTCACACTACTACTGATTAAAGAGGGAGATCGAGGACACCCGCATCAACAATAGCGTTCTGGACCAACAGTCCATTAATTATGACATCAACTTTTGGGCAATTCTGCTCAATGCTATTATCAGTGACTCTATCCACTTCCACCACCACGGGCTTCTGTGAGTCAAGCCATCAGATACATAGAACCTCTCTCAGTTTGTTTTGCTGCGGGTGATTTCTGCAACAACCGTAACAGACTTATGTCTATCTTAGTAGCATTCAAATGATTGACAAGTTTGAAAGGTGTATAATCTTAAATAACTGCCCTTCTCCGCCAAGTCCTCCTGCCAAGTGGAGGATCCACCACCTTAACCGTTTTCTTTGGATTACTAGGTTGTGGCTATTCTACCTGTACAGGTGCAGGCTCCAGTTCAGGTTCTTCTTAAACAGTAGGTAATCTATCATCAGGTGTGGTTTGCTTCCTAGTGGCCGCAACTACTTTTTGTGCTCTGGTCTTACCAAGTAGGTTGGATCCGCTTCTGAATCAGCAAAATTAATCAAGGTAACAGGTCTATCTTCAGAGGAGTCGCTACACTTTAGGATTCTGACCGGCACTGCTAGATCATTAGAGGTCCCAGCGGTTCTGTGATTTTCAGGTCCAGGTTGATTAGCTACTCCCTTATCGGCCTTCATCTTTACCTAGCACCTATCACTAGAATGGCCATTCTTCCCGCAAACTATACATTTGATATTGGGGCAATCTCTAGTCAAATGAGCACCTTTGCAATACCTGCAAGATACCTCACTTGGCTTGTCAGGTTTCCGCTCTCCAATAATATTTTGCTGTCACTTCAGGAAGTTGGCATCCACAGTCAAGGTTTTGATGTTCTCATACAAAATATCCATATAGTTCTTCGCCATGTCATGTATATTCAAAGCAGAAGACTCATAACCAACTTGATCAACGGCACCAGTACTAGAAGGAACAGTTTCTTTAGGATGTTCTTGATAGAAAGGTGTTGAAGGTTGAACCACTCAAAAAATAGCTTTGCATTGTATAATGTGTACCAATTACAGCTGAAAGAATCATTTTGCTGTGGTGACTGCAAAATAATTCAGCACAAAAGAAATCAATTATGGAACAGAATGAATTAGAATGAAACAATTACATTAGGATACTGATTTCAACATGTTATTAAGAAAGACAGAGTTTACCTCCAGACTCACAATCTCCCAGTCCACGGAATGGGGAATATCTGTAGGAATATATTTTACTTAAATATGACAGATATATATCTACATCCTTATGCATATTTCTCACCGAATTCATCTTGACACAAAAACCTTTGATACTATTATTTACAGATCTCTTAATAGAGATCAGGTTTAAACTCCAGTGGTCACTGCAAAATAAGATTGAAAGTCCTTTAGCGGCAATTCTGAGAACTATTTAGATTGAAAATGCCAATGTTAATGCATAAAACAACAAGAAACACTTAATATATCTTACTTGTTATGATAAGGGATGAGTAGATACTTTGTTGCTGGTGTGAATCTACTTGTCAGACACTGTGACAATGTGTCATTATTCTCCTTGAAGGCTTGGAGCAGAAAGATACTCAACACCAGCAACTCATTGGATGAATCTCTTGCAATGTCAAATTGCAAGAGTGTCAACCCGGACTCTATCACAGAATCACTGATAGAAGTCCGTCTGTCTTTGAGATCCAAGCAATCTAGAACTCTAAAATTAATACTAAAATCAAGTCCATCTAGTCTTAAACAAAAAGGAGTATTAATTATATCTATAGCATCGGATATGTCTTTCTCAAATTTAAGATACTCATCCGAATCTATATATGTATAAAAATTTGGAGGAGGAGGAGGAGGAGGTGGATGTGTAATATCTACAGGAATTAAAGCGGTATCCAAAATAGTTGTAGCTATATTTACAGCATTATCAACAACAGGTTATCTATAATTGATTCCGTGTCAGGTTTCATAGAATCTGTGGTGTCTACAATCTTTCCTTTCTTTGGAGCTCTCTTGGGGACTCTCTGCTTCCTAGGACGCTTCGTAGGAAGATCAGTCCTATCTACAGGGGTTGGCCTAGGAGCAGAAGGCTGAGATACGTGTAACCTACAAAACCTATCCCTCGTTCTCATCAGGAGCTGAAAATCCTTGGGCATTATGGTGACTCTCTTGGAATGGATGGCAAGCAAAAATGAATCTTCAAAAAAAAGACTAAGGTAATCTTCAGCAACCTCCTGAAGGCACTGAAGAGCAGTGGGTGTAAATCTAACCAGCTGCCCAAGATCATTTCTTGTTATGTTTCGGACAGCATGGTAGAATGGAGCCCTTGGGATCAACAGAGCAGTTGATCTCTGGTACTTGCGTATCTCAGAGAGCCACCTGCTACGGTTGCACGTTCTATGTCTAGCATGAGGCGTAAAGGCAAGCGTAGGGGCTGAGGATGAGCCAGGAGAGAAGAAGTCCCTCCTTGTTTGCTTTCTCCTATCCATGGACGTGTACTATGCAATAGCGGACTTGTGCGTGACGGCGAGGATGAGCAGGGAAGGGTGATAAAAATCTCGCAGAGGACCGATATGTACGGAAAAAACATACGATATATCGGACCTATGCAAGCTGAATATAAGAGAAAGAGATTAGTTTTGAAGAAACGTGCACAAGTGCGATACGAGGGGACACGTAGGCAGATGTATCGGACCTGTGCGCATGGAAGGTGGTGGGTGGAAATTCAATTGTGAAGGACGCGCACAAGTGCGATATGCGGAGCGAAAAAAAAAAAGTAAAAAAAATTCATCGAAGTTTGTGATTTTATATCGTGGTTCACACGTGCAAAAGAATGTCCTGTCACACGTGTGGGAGTTGTACGAACTAAATGACAGAGTCATTAATGTGTAGTGTTAGTGGATGTTAATGTTAATGTGAACCATCCATGCATGCTAGATTTGATTTATGCTATCGCTCTCATGGGATCGAATCTCCGCATGACGAGTAACTTCATCTCTTTGATGCTTGTATGCTTGGATCTTGGGTTGAGGATAGGATAGGAAAGAAACCCCAGAATCCAAAAACCAAGAGTTGTGGTTTGATGCTTCTTGATGGCTAGTCATGAATGCATCATGATTCGCTTCTTGGTTGGGCTGTGGTGCTTCTACAGCTGCATTTGCAATCTGATTCGATTGCCCTTTGTTGTTGTTCTTGGCTTGTAGTATGCGACAATCTTGAATCTCATGGTTGGTTCATTTGCAGTATCTGTAAAACAACTTCTTCCTTGTCGACGAGTTCGATTGTTCTTGACGTTGTGTCAACTTCTGGTTTGACTTTCGTTGCTTCAAGCCTTTCTTCTTTTGCTTAGTCAAGGTTCTGTCTGTGTACATGATGTGAGAGTCGATAGTTGAGGAACATCAGTCTTTGAGAGCTCTTAAGGTAGGAAAAGCTCTATGTTAAGAAGTCAAAATGTGAGTTTTTTCATAGCAAGCTAAAGTACCTAGGCCATGGCGTTGAGACTGATTATAATAGGGTTCGTAAGGTGCATAAATTGCCACGACACACAAAAATATGCGATGTGAAATCAACCCTAGCTTAAGATGATTTTTTTGCAGGTTCATATTAGACTATGCTAAAATAACATTGTTGTAAGCCGATATTTCCGCACGGAAAATTGGGCTACTATTGAACTTTAAGTTCGCAATAATCGTAAAAAATCGGCATGTAAAATCCTTTTATTAGAGAAAAATCGGCACAAGTTTGCCTTAGAACTGGGTCTCAGCCCGCCCCTAAAGTGGCTAGACACAGTTTAAAAGTAAGAAATTAATTTTTCAAAAAAAATCGTCAAAAATATTGTAGTCAAGTTTTGTAAGACCGAGCCAAAAGTGTCGGTCCACCTAGAATTGGGCCCCAGCCCGTCCTAAATGAGGCTAGAGCAAATTTTGCGGCCTTAGAAATGGCCGATAAATATTTTACGGCTTTTCAAAAAAATGGCCAGTTGTAAAAATTTAGCAGGTATGACCATGCTAAAATCCCACCATGTACTGAGTCCATTTTTTACTAATATATGGTCACTCAGTGTATTTTTCAGGAAAACCGTGTTGTCGTGGGAGCCCTAGTCATGAATGCCGAAAAAGTCAACCACATAAGAAAAACTGAGAAAGAAAAGTTTCGGGGAAAAACGGGACCGAAAAATATGGATTCAGTGTCAAGGAGTCACAAAACAGCAAAGTTATGAGCAATTAACGAAATGTGCGGGCCAAGTGGTTTCCCAACAGGCCAAAAATCAAGACAAATGAGCAGTAGGCGCATGGCCCATGAAAAATTGAAGAAAGGCCGAAGACATAGGTACCCAAGAAAAACGAAGGCCGCCTACTAAAAATATGGGTTGAAAAAGGGCCTCACCCAAAATTTGGATAATAAATGCCAAAATACCTTGGAGGCTATAAAAATTGGGAGGTACACCCACTAGCCATTGACATTTTGGGCTTCTAGGGTGTACAAAAGGGAAAACTTGAATGGCCTCCCTAGCCTTTGACAAAAATGGCATCTTGGCTAGTTTTGGAAGAGAGCCGTGAATGCACCACTCCCCCACTCTCTTATGGAGGCCACTAGGTGTACCATCAAATGGGTTGGGGACAAATGGCAAAGAAGGCTTGAAGGGCATGAAGAATGGCCATTCGCACTTTTGGGAGTTGCTTGCTTGTTTGAGTGTGCTTTGAAGTTAATTCCATTTTGTGGCTAATTGTTGTGAATGTTAGTTGCTCAATGTTAGTCACTTGCAATGTGGGTTAGTAGTTTGTGGGAGGTTAATGGTTGCTTTGTGCCCTCATGCCTGTTTGTTGCTTGTGTGTTGTTAACTCCATAGTTAGTAAGGTGTATTCTAAACTTTGGCTTGATTGATTGCTTGAGGTGAGTTCAAGGATTGTGAGCTGCTTGAAATAGCTCAATGATAGTTGGATAATAATGAGATTATGTGAAGAGTTAGTACTTTTATATGTTAGTACTTTTGTGAGTGAGGATTTTAGGAGTGGGTATGTTTGAGAGTTAAGAGTTGTAGTTGTCTTGTGGTTTGGGAGTGATGTTACTTACTATGCTTGCTTGCTCATATTGAGGAGTTGAGAGATTGTGGTTGTTTGTGTTGATTGCTTGGACGTCATTATTAATGTGAGTTCATAGTTGAGTGCTTCAAATTACTTGGAGAGGATGTTTACTTGCTTTTGTTGAGAGGATTGATGGGTGAGAGTGATTTCATGGTGATGGTTGGTTGGTTGGTTGTAGTCCATTGTCATACTAGTAGGCTTATATCTTGAATGAGTGGGATGGATTGCTTGAGGGCTTGGTGTGAGTGATGGGTTGCTGATTTTTTTAGCCATTGTATCTTTCTGGCCTGTTTTTTTTTACAAACTTTCAGTTCAGTTTTCTCGCAACTGAACCGTTAACATTTCAATCGCACCGTTCATATTCTAGAAACTTTAATTTTCTTCATTTTCTCTTTTTACACCATTCGATGGGACACGCGTAAAGTGGAGAAAATTGCGTCAACATGTCTGGCTCTGATTTCTGCTACAAGGTTCATGACTAGAGTTTCCACGCAACGGCTACCTAATGGCACATTGAGGTAAGACTCACACTTTTCACAATCAGTGTGCGTCTGCCGGAAGCTACTTGATAAGGGAGTATTGCTTGAAGGGTAGTCATACTATTAATAGTCTACAAATTTGATGTGTCTCAAATTGCATGTTTTGAGAACAATTCTACTGTTTAGGCCGTCGTCCCCAAGCTAGCATGTTTGTGCAATCTAAAAATCAGTATCGTGTTACTACAAGTCGAGGTGGTTAGCATCACACAGTGTTGTGTGCTGATCCCACAACTAGAATATTCACCTTAGGGCCTTGTCAGTTATTATAGCATTATGTTGTCGTTGCTAGTTGCAACTTGTTGATTGGTCAATTATGTTGGTTGACTCGCCAGACGCATGACATTTGTACAATATGAGGTTTACTATGAAGCCAAAGGTTAAGGTCAAACCACGAGCTCCGAAACCAGAAGCAAAAACCGATCACATCGTCCAAAATACAGTACCACCCTATGTTCCCCCAACACTAGCATCCAGGAAAGATGGCACTTGGTATGCAGCACCGATAAATACTGTGCATGGGTATGGACCAATTAGAATCCAATAGACTAGTGACTTGGTAGAGCTAGTGAGGACGTACGCAGCAGTACTAGTTAACGAAATTTGGGAGATCTATGGGATGAGTTGGGAGAAACATGAATCTTGCACACTGTATCAGTTGACCTTTACCCGATAGAAAGGAGTACCATCCTAGATAGGACATAATAGGGATACTATGACGAACTAAAGCCAAACGGCTTTACTACACCAATGTGATTACCATGCAGCCACTAGACAAGGTGGTTAGCATCAAGTGGTTAGCATCGCGCAAGCGCTGATCCCACTACTAGTGTGTTTAGGAAGCCATGCACTTAGCCGACCCGCTCTTCAGTAGCCATTGGATGGGAGCCGAGGTACCACATAACCCTTGCTAGAACTAATGAAGACCTCGTACCTCAAGGTGGTAGAACTCCTAGCTGGACTATGGAAACTTTTATGATATCCACTACTCAACAGAGGTTGGTAGAGGAATAAAGTGTGCTGCCCACCAGGTCCTATCAACACTAGTTCTAAAAGTAATGGAGAATTTTGGTATGATAACAATGAAATGTTTCTTGTGGATTGAGAAACTTTTTTGTGGACTTTTGACCATCGATGCGCCTAATGAGAAAGTAGATATGGCGGGAGACGATTTGGGAGTTTCCCTAGGCACAAGCATCTGCTTGGTAGGTGAGGATGAAATGCCTCCTCTAGAATAAAAGGGGAAGAAAATGCTCTGTGAGCCTGATATATCAATGGATACACTAGAGGTGATGACCGAAGAAGGACTTACTAGTGCCATTGACACATTTTTAGAGGCCCTTGATCAGGAAGAGTATGGAAGAGAAGACCTTACATCGATAGGGCTAGACATGGACTCTGAAGACAAGCACGTCATACTAGAAGACCTCTTGATCGAATCTCAGCTAGAGCCCGAAGGACCACAACTAGACCTAGGAGGATTCACGTATGCAGAACTAGACCTGGCTATAGAAATTTCATTACAAGAGGCTAGTCTATTGCCTAGAGAATCACGTCTAGCTGCAAATAGCAGGAGTTTAGTAGAAGATGCACCTCCCTTACTCCCAAAAGTAGTTGACACCCAGGAACAGCCACCACAAGAGCTCACAAACATAACTTTTCTTGAAGATCATGAGAATAGCACCGCCGACCTACAAATAGCAATAGCGCTATCACTACAAGAATGGGAAACACAGTCAGATACACACACAGATGACCGCCAACTAGAAGTAGAGAGTTATAGTGATGGATCTGAGTGGGAGACCATGTCGGAAAATAAAATTGAGTCAACTCCAGAGGAGGAAGACATAGTATCTGAGTGGGAAGCCATGTCTGAAGGCAAAATTCATCAAATCCGGATGAAGGACTTGAGAAAGAAGTCATAAGGGAGGACCCAAGCTTTGAGTCAATGGCAAAGAGTAAGATCGAATTGAACTTAAATTTGATCGAAGCCAACCATGACAAGAAAATTGTTGTGGAAGAAATTTTATATGAGAATGAGGATATGCCCATATCCCACCCGACTGTGCCAGCACTTAGCCCTACAACTATCACTTCGAGAGTAAGGAGGGTGACTGAGCCAATAGTTGTCCCAGATGACACTAGCGGGATACCTGAAATAGTAGGTCTCCTACCGCAATTTCACGGGAATGAGGATGAAGATGCCCATGAGTATGTCGAGGATTCTGAAACACTAATGCTCGTGAATAGGGTGAGTCCTGCACATCAGATGATGTTGTTCACCACTACCTTGGTAGGAACAGCCAGGAGATGGTACCATACTCTACCTAAAGCTTCTACCAGCACACTGGAGGAGTACTATCAGGAATTCTTTAGAGAATTCAGAGGCACTTATAATCTAGATAGTTTGATATTTGCCCTATCTACCATACAACAAATATCTATAGAAACTGTGCATTAGTATGCTAGACGATTTGGAGAATTAGTGCACTAGCTGGACCTGAGTTTTACAATGGAATTACCTCCGCAACTACTACTTGATAGCTTTTTGAGAGGTCTGTCGAGTAATATCCAGCTAGTGGTATGCCAATCTAGAGTCTCATCATTGGAAGAGGCAATATCTAGAGCCACGATTGTAGAGGAAGCACACATCACCACACATGAATGTCAGGCCATGCGAAATCCGATGCTAGATAGTAGCCGACAGATACTATGAAGGATATTCGATGTGGTAGGCGCAGATCTTTCATTTCTAGCATGGAATTCAAACATACACCAAAATCATCCATATCAGTTGAGAGATTTGAATAGTTTAGCCTCCTATTCCATACGTCATGATAGACCTACCATAGAAGATGAATACCCAGACAACAAGGTGGATGTTGGATAGATGTGGTAAGGTGACAGCAATACACCCTTATCTTTGAATTCACATGGGGGAGTCGAGGGGTGGTAAGTTTTACTTTACTTTGTCGATTTGGTTTCTTTATTTGTTGGTCAACATTCTATGTTATTTTAAAATATATATATGTATATATATATATATATATATATCATAGTACCCTCTGGTACCGCTGGTATGGTACCCGCGGTACCATATCAATGGTACCGCCGGTACGGTACCGCCCTGGGATCCGCGGTACCAGGGCGGTACCATTTTTAATATTTTTTTTTATTTTTTAATATATTTTTAGTAATTTTTTTTTGCATATTAACTACCAAAAAAGGACAAAAAAAAGTAAAAAGAGGGGGTTCTGGGTGTAAAAAAAGAGGGTACAGTACATGATGCAGGGGACTGTTGCAATGGCACATGGGCACTGCGAGTGAGCAGACCGAGGGGCCAATGGGAGACCAACACAGGGGGGTAGCATCACATGGGGGCAAGTACAGAGGCACATGGGCATTGTGGGTGAGCAGACCATGGGCCCAATCGGAGACCAACACAGGGGGGAGCATCACATGGGGGCAGGTACGGAGGCACATGGAGGGATGATGGGGATCCACATGGCCGATCAGGCTGTGGGGATAAATAGGCACTCACAATGCCATTGTGGTCGGCATTTTCAGAGGCTGTGAGAGGGCTAGTGATAGACAGTGAGAGAGCAAGCGAGAGCCGGTGACAGGCTGTGAGAGGCTGTTTGAGAGCCAGGGTGCTGTGAGAGGGTGTTCAAGGATCAGGGTGCTGTGAGGAGAAGGTCGATCGAGATGGCTGAGCGAATACCACCGAAGCCCGAGGGCGAAGCCAGGAGAAAGCTTGAGGAAGATATCCGAAGGCACAACGAGAGGCATCGAAAGCAAGAGGCAGATATCCGAGAGATGTTGCGATAGACTCGACAGAGAAATCGGGAACCGGAGCCACCCGCCCCCGTTGTGGATCCTGTCCCCGCTGTCGAGCTGGATCTGGATGAGCAGATCGGAATGAATTTCACACAACGGCAGCTCATCATGGTCAGGGAAAGGGCGGCCAGACGTCGGGCTAACCAGGAGGCAGCTCGGGCTAACCGGGAGGCAGAGCAAGAGCGGCAAAACAATGCACCAGACGAGGGCGAGGAGTCGGTGGAGGATCAGTGAGGGATGTTTAGAATAGATGAGGTCCACCCGTATGTGGCGGACTGTTGCTATGTAGTTTTCGGCAGTTTATGGTGCAGCAAATAACTAGATGGCTGCTTAAAAAAATGACAGTATATGTGATGTTATCCTGATACAACGGTTGAATATATACATAGTTGTTTTTTGTGCAACGCGAGCCTGGTCATGTAAGATGCAATGTTTGTAATTTTTTTAAATGCAGATGTATTACATGTGTTTATTCAATGTCGTTTGGGGTGTAGGGGTGATTGCTGTGCTCATGATGTATGTGCATATATGTGAAGCTAGCATTCACTTCAAACGAAATTAAATGAAAATAGGATTCACACACGCACATAGAATTCTTCAACATAAAATAAAGCATCACATGTACAGAGCGACATACGCACAATGTGCAGCAAATAATGTAGGCCAAACACTGTATATAATGTGAAAAATCATCTGAGTACAATGGTAGACCGACTGCTAGAGACAAACTACTGAAACTAAAACAATAGAGCCACAATCAATGCTCTGGCTCTGACTCAGACGAATGCTCTGGAGACAACTCAGGGCCCCGAGCTGACTTTCGCAGCCGATATCTCTGCCTGTCTGGAACTGGCATGGGCTGTGTATCCGAGGGGGAAGACTCGTCATCCTCATCCTCCCAATCAGCCTTCGCATCAGCCCCCAAGCAGACCAAACCAACAACACCTGCTCCAACTGGCTGTGATACTGAACCTCTACCTGTACCTGGAGCCCTGCGTGGTCGTCCTCTCCTCCCTGGCAGTTTTTGTGCCTTGCCTTTCTTGTTCGGTGCACCCTTGGGCCTGCCTGGTCTCTTGCGGACAAGAGGAGCTGTCAATGCCTCGTCACCCCCATGCAAATCACCTGGCTGGCTAGGCTGGGCCCAAGCTGAGACTGGCTGGGATAGGGAAGCAAAAGAGGGAACTCCCTGTGCAACTGAACGAGGAGGATGAGCTCGTGGAGTGTGTGCCCGTGGGGCTGCTGCAGGTGGAGGAACTGGCTGTGCAGGAGGCGAGTACAGTGGCGATATGTACTGAAAGGGGCGCTGTGATGGCCGGTACTGGTACATCCTGGGTGCTGCCAAAGGAGGAGGATGTGACGTGGGTGCTGCCACTGGAGGAGCCACTGTGGATGTGGGCGCTGCAAGAGAAAACCTGGGCACAGATGGTGGCCTGCCATGGAGACCTGGTGCTGCAGAAGTGGACGGCGATGGAGAGGATGCAGGCCTAAATGGCATCGGTGGCACTGGAGGAGCTGTGCGACGCACATACACCCTCTGAGGAGCTGGAGGAACTGTAGGCACCTCATGCGGCTGCTCTGGCTGGGACTCTGTGTGTGGCATGCTGGCAAGAGATGATGGGGGCGCCCTGACACTCGGCATCTTCTAGGCCTCTGAATCCAATGTGGCAACCAAGTCGGCCAGCTGGGCATCCGAATACAAATGCTCTGGGCTCTGGGACTCATCCTGTGCACCAGCCTCTAAATCATCCTGTGCACCGACCTCTGAATCATCCTGTGCACCAACCCTTGAATCAACCCAAGCCTCATCCCGTGCCTCATCATGTGCACCCTGTAGACCCTGCATGGCCTCCCAATCTGTGCAATGAAAGTCATCAGGTGCCTCCTCTGGTGTGCTGTCGTAGTAACGGCCATGACTCTGTGTTGCACGCATCCAAACATCTGCGGGACCAGCATCTAAACCACTCTGACCTCTATCAAGAGCCTCCTCCATCATGTCGACATAGGTAGGTATGCCAGTGCCCCCCCCTGTGTGCCCTGTCTGTCTGCCGGTATAACCTGTGCCATGTGTCCCACCTCTGCCACGTGATGCACCTGTGACCCCTACCCGTGGTGTGTGCCCTGCACCTGTATAATCTGCCTCATCCCTCTCTGGTCTGGCAAACACAACCCGAATAAGCTCATCCTCATCATGCTCATCCTCTGACACTGGCTCATCTGCCTCATACAATGGGGGCTCTCTGTGCTCAAGCCCAAGCTCTCTCTCTCTCATCTCGGCAAGCTCCCTTTCTCTCTCTGCCATCAACTGTGTGCCCAGGTCATCTGCAGGCATGGGATGGGTGCTGTCCGTAGGCAAGTCAACCTGGCGCTCCAAATCAGATATCTTCGTCTGCAAGGTTTAAAAATTTGCATGTCAGAGAGACAACTGTTTCAAGAAATGAAACCAACATACCAGAAGTCAACCAACATGCTATGAAAGATTAGCTTATCACCTGCAATGCGCTCGTAATGGTCGGAAGCCTCCTGGCGAGACGTGCGTTGGTGCTACAGAACACCAACCGCTCCAACTGACTCACTGACAACCGGTTTCTTCTCCTCGTGTGAATCAGTGCCCATGTGCTCCAATTACGCTCACACACAGAGGCAGCACAGTCCTGTGGTGCGTGCATTGAAATACTTCAGCACATTGTGGCAAAGGTGAAACTTCAATGAAACACAAAAAATGGAGGATAAAATGAGATGCATACCTGAGAAAGGACACGCAGTGCAAGACGCTGTATAGATGGGTATGTGCTACCGAACATGGTCCACCAGGTAATGGGTAGCTGCCTCCTCTCTGGATCCTGGGCAGCCGGGTGGCCGAATGTGCCCATGCCGAAACGAAATGCAGCGAGCTCCTCCATGAGCCTGATAGGATCCAAACCTATGTGTGGACCCACCCTGTGAATGTACTGAAGCCAATCGGCCTCGAGCTCCCTGTCTGCGATCTGTGTCGGAGAGAGGAAGAGGGGATGCAGCATGTGTGCAACGCTGTGGATACTCCTGTGGAAGTAGTTCTATCGCGTCTCCCATATGAGCTTCAGCTCTGTCATCCTGCAGGTGAGGGGCATGTGGTTTAGGGCATTACGAAAAAGCTTAACATTGACAGAAAAACAAACTAGCAAGTACTGAAAAGATAAAGGTCAATTGCAACATTGTACCGCTTACCTCTCTGGCTGCAAGATGGGCAGCTGCAGGAACTGTCCAATCCGGTCCATGAGCTCATACACCAGTCCAAGTGTCGACCCCTCGCTGTCAGCCATGCGGAGCACAATGTAGAGTGGTCGAAGCAATCCTGACAATGTCTGTGCATCCCTCCAGAACTGGTCTCCCCTCACCGTGGAAGAAAAGTGCTCCCCATCCTCAGTGTGCGGAAATGTACTGGCACCCCAAAGATCACTGGCAACCATCTGTAGAAGCTGGGCCCTGCACCTGATCAAACGGTCGATGACCACCAAGTCGAATGCAAAGCGCGTGGGGGCTGGCTTACGGAGGTCCAGATGGCTAAACACCCGGAACATGGCAAGAACACGCCTCTTTCTGGTGACAAAAGTCACCAGGAAGAGGGCCTCCCGGACGATGGCTCTAACCCAGGGAAGTGCTCCAATGTCCCCCATCAAAAGGTCTATGCCGTGGGCTGCACAAGGGGTATGAACAATATGAGGGAACTCGGCCTCTAGCAGTACACCCATCTGAATGTAGTTCGTGGCATTGTCCGTCACCACCGTGACGACATGCTGTGGGCCTATGGCTAGGATGGAAGACCTGATGACATCAAACATGAACTCTGCAGATATGACTCTCCCCCCCCTGCTGCAATCCACTGCCCTCAAAAACTGTGTGCCCATGCAGCTGGAGACCAGTATGTTGAGGATCGGCCTCCTCCTGACATCAGTCCAGCCATCGGACATGATGCTGCAACCGTAAGTGGCCCAGTGCCGACGCAGAGGCTCCAGAGTCGGTGATGGCAAAGGGCAGGTTCAGCTCGTAAACCAGACTGGCCACGGCCTGTGTGGCCTCTTTGTCCATGTGCGGCTGATGCGCGTCGCGAATGGTCTGTTGCACGAGGGCTCTCCCTGGTGGACGACGGGTGGTGGACCTCCAGCACGGTGCACCAACCGTGACGGGAATGGACGATGACGCGACAGGCTGGGCGCTGGTGGATGCATCGGCTGTAGACGTGGAATGGGGAGAGTGGGATGCACTGGCAGGGATGGGTGCAGCAGCATAGGTGGGGTGCACTGGTGGAGGGGCAACATCTGGCATGGGGTACGAAAACTGCTGGCTGAGGAGGTCATCCGAATGGGAAGGGAAGGAAGAAGAGATCTCTTCCACATCCTCGAAGGCCCGCCCAGTACCATCCTGGGCCTGCTCGGGTGGCGGAGAGTCCATGAGAAAGTCGTAGACTGGTGGAGTGCGAGCAACAGTGGGTGGTGGTGGAACCGCAGTGGCAACTGTCGGACGCGATGGGACGGGATCCACCGGAATCTGAGCAGATGGGGGTGCATGAGGCAGAGCTGTTTGAGGGGCAAAGGGACCAGAGGAGGATGCACTCCCTCTCCTCGTGCGTGCCAGCCAAGCAGGCAGCAACTCTGGGTTAGTCACATAAGGAGCGATGCAAAATCGGAGAACGCCCTCCGAAATGGTGTTCTCCCCTGCCACGAGCCGCGGCCCGTAGGTGTCCAGTAGTCGCTGCCTGTCGGAGACGGTCATGCTGCCACAAGGGGCAGCATTCAAGGTGGCACCATTTTTGGCGCGTGCACCGAGCATATGGCCTTTAAGGCGAGTGAGGGATGTAGCAAACTCGACGAGACAGTATCGGCAGCGCACGATCTTCTGACCGGTCTTGTTGGCCTTGTCGGCAACCTGCCTGACAATGTCTACCTCGTCCCACAGACCGGAAAGGTCGGATTGCACCATTGCAGATGAAATGAGGGATGGATTGCTGGAAAAAAAACAGCAGGGTTCACTGTTGGAGAGACGCTGAAAATGGGCGAATGCAGGGCAAAGGAAATTAGATGCAAGGCAGGGCGTTGCGTGGGCGATGGGCGACGCAAGGAATCAAAGGCAGGCAAGAAAAACCAGCAGCGATGGCAGGGCGGAGAGGGCTCAAAAAAATTTCAGAGGAAATGCGAGGGGGGCGGGTAGGTTTAGGTAAAAAAAAATTAAAAAAAATATTAAATAATAAATATATTATTATATTGTGGTACCGCGGTACCATCATGGTACCGCGGTACCAGTATGGTCCCGCGGTACCGGGATCCGCGGTACCCAGTACTGTGGGACCTATGATATATATATATATATATATATATATATATATATATATATATATATATATATATATATATATATACATATATATTGTTTTAGTGTGTAAATATGGGAGTTATTGTTACTGCATGTGAGATCCCCACGGATGAGTCGACTCTGTTCACTCACGTTGCACTTGCATCATCATACTCGCATCATATAGGCAGAATGTGCTTGGACATTTGATTGCAAGACCGTCTCATGCATCCATACCCCTGCATTATGCATATACTCTGAGCTGCATAGGGCATTACAAATTTTCTCCCGTGCATGAGTGTCTAATCAGAAGCATAAAAGGGAGGGTAAGACAGGAAAAAGTGGGAATAGAAACAGTGCAGTGGGGTGGGGAGTGACTCCATCACCCAATAGATAAGGCATGATTGACTGGACAGTTGGAGAATTTTAGGACGTGACGGATAAAGAAAATATCGAGAGTCTCCACATGATGGGTACATGCAATGAGATAACAAGCTTGAAACGTCACTACTTCTTTGAGTAGTGAATCATTTGAGACAATTGTTGAAGGATATTTATGCTTTGTACATAAAGTTGGATCAGATGGGATGGATGATCTGCAACGAATGTATACATTTGAATCAGTACCACCTATTGATATCAGACAACTAAGAAGATTCTTCTCCATATCCACTGACCAGGAACCATCTTTCATAAGGTCCCTACTAAAACAGAAAAAGAGAGAGAAAGAAAGACTGAGAGAAAAGAAAAAAAAAAGACTTCAACTGTATCTATCAGATCTTGAACCAATTTGTGAGGACGAGTGACGCCTCGCACATCCATAAGAGGTGAGGACGACTTTCCTAATTGATTCTATAGACTAGCGAAAAACTAGTACTTCCTACCATCTTGTGTATTGGATCTTAGGACAGTAAGTTGTCCTACATGGGCTACTGTTAGAATATAGGGCTTGAGAGAAGAGTCAATACAGAGAGGAGAAATGGTTAGTCCCCGTTGAATCAGTTCTTAGAGACTATACGTTGAATGTCTAAAAAAAAAAAGAGTTGGTAATCACCATTTTGGACCGGTTTCAGAGTTGGGACATCAAAGCCTCATCGTGTATGCATTCACACACACATCAATGACACGGTGTTAGACACAATACTGTTGACTTGCATCCATATCATCCTATCTCCAATCCTGATATTTGCATTTGCATGTCCCTCCATGCATGGGTCCGAAAGTGGGCATTGCCTTACATCTGATGGAATTGGGAGCATTTGCCATTTAGGTCACAGGTGGGGTTTTGCAAGTATGAAGACACCAAATTATTTAAAGATGTTGCGGTCAAATCCAATTCGGTTGCAGATAGATCCTAAAGGCTACATCGATGGCCTTTGGGTAGCAAGTTGTTGAAGCCATCCCACCAACTCATTGTGGTTAGCATCACCTAGCAAGGGTGCTGAGCCCACTATACTTGATTCATCGCCAAGAGCTGATTCGAAACCAAAGACTCTAGGTCCGCCGTATGGGGACCATACTACCCAGTGGTAGTCACCAATGTTAGCCGATATTTTCGCACAGAAAATTGGGCTAATATTGAAGTTTAAGTTTGCAATAATCGTAAAAAACCGGCATGTAAAACCCGGTTATTAGAGACAAATCGGCACAAGTTTGCCTTAGAACTAGGTCTCAACCCGTCCCTAAAGTGGCTAGACACAGTTTAAAAGTAAGAAATTAACTTTTCAAAAACAAAAACCGTCAAAAATATTGTGGTCAAGTTTTGCAAGACCGAGCCAAAAGTGTCGGTCCACCTAGAATTGGGTCCCAGCCCGTCCTAAATGAGGCTAGAGCAAATTTTGCGGCCTCAGAAATGGCCGGTAAATATTCTACGGCTTTTCAAAAAAATGGCCAGTTGTAAAAAATTAGCCAGTATGACCGTGCTAAAATCCCACCATGTACTAAGTCCATTTTTTACTAATATATGATCACTCATTGTATTTTTTACGGAAACCGTGTTGTCATGTGAGCCCTAGTCATGAATGCTGAAAAAGTCAACCACAGAAGAAAAAATCGAGAAAGAAAAGTTTCAGGTAAATACGGGACCGGGAAATATGGATTTTGTGTCAAGGAGTCATAGAAACCCTAACGGCAAAGTTTGGGCAATTTACGGGCAATTAACGAAATGTGCAGGCCAAGTGGTTACCCAACAGGCCAAAAATCCAAACAAATGAGCAGTAGGCGCACGACCCTTGAAAAATCGAAGAAAGGCCAAAAACATAGGTATCCAAAGAAAAACGAAGGCCGTCTACTAAAAATAGGGGTTGAAAAAGGGCCTCACCCAAAATTTGGATAATAAATGCCAAAACACCTTGGAGGCTATAAAAATTGGGAGGTACACCCACTAGCGATTGACATTTTGGGCTTCTAGGGTGTACAAAAGGGGAAACTTGAATGGCCTCCTTAGCCTTTGACAAAAATGGCATCTTGGCTAGTTTTGGAAGAGAGCTTTGAATACACCACTCCCCCACTCTCTTATGGAGGCCACTAGGTGTACTAACAAATGGGTCGGGGACAAATGGCAAAGAGGGCTTGAAGGGCATGAAGAATGGCAAGATGGCATTGTGAAAGGGATGCATTGGATTTTCCTATAAGAAGGAGCCAACTCCTTGTATTTCAAATGTTAGTACTTTTGTCTGTTAGTATTTTTAGGAGTTCACACTTTTGGGGGTTGCTTGCTTATTTGAGTGTGCTTTGAGGTTAATTCCATTTTGTGGCTAATTGTTGTGAATGTTAGTTGCTCAATGTTAGTCACTTGCAATGTGGGTTAGTAGTTTGTGGGAGGTTAATGGTTGCTTTGTGCCCTCATGCCTGTTTGTTGCTTGTGTGTTGTTAACTCCATAGTTAGTAAGGTGTATTCTAAACTTTTGCTTGATTGATTGCTTGAGGTGAGTTCAAGGATTGTGAGCTGCTTGAAATAGCTCAATGATAGTTGGATAATAATGAGATGATGTGAAGAGTTAGTACTTTTATATGTTAGTACTTTTGTGAGTGAGGATTTTAGGAGTGGGTATGTTTGAGAGTTAAGAGTTGTAGTTGTCTTGTGGTTTGGGAGTGATGTTACTTACTATGCTTGCTTGCTCATATTGAGGAGTTGAGAGATTGTGGTTGTTTGTGTTGATTGCTTGGACGTCATTACTAATGTGAGTTCATAGTTGAGTGCTTCAAATTACTTGGAGAGGATGTTTACTTGCTTTTGTTGAGAGGATTGATGGGTGAGAGTGATTTCATGGTGATGGTTGGTTGGTTGGTTGTAGTCCATTGTCATACTAGTAGGCTTATATCTTGAATGAGTGGGATGGATTGCTTGAGGGCTTGGTGTGAGTGATGGGTTGCTGATTTTTTTAGCCATTGTATCTTTCTGGCCTGTTTTTTTTTACAAACTTTCAGTTCAGTTTTCTCGCAACTGAACCGTTAACATTTCAATCGCACCGTTCATATTCTAGAAACTTTAATTTTCTTCATTTTCTCTTTTTACACCATTCGATGGGACACGCGTAAAGTGGAGAAAATTGCGTCAACATGTCTGGCTCTGATTTCTGCTACAAGGTTCATGACTAGAGTTTCCACGCAACGGCTACCTAATGGCACATTGAGGTAAGACTCACACTTTTCACAATCAGTTTATCTTCGTGATGCCATTTTTCTGTACGCTGTCTTCTTTCAGTTGGAATAGAGTGTGGTATGTAGCCATAAACAGTTTTGGTTTGAAGAAGGGTTTCTGAAATATTTTCGTTGATTTTGAGTTTTAAGAATTGATCGTACTTTCTTAAAACGATAAAACCATTATTGTTGGGTGTGTATTATGTTTGAGTCCATCGTTCCTAGGGTGATTGAATCATACATTCGCATTCCCTTAACCGAATAATTAGTTTTGATATCAGTACTGAAGCATTTGGCACTATCACGAGTACGAAAACTGGGTTGAAATTATAGCTAGGATGTGGGTATATATGAGTGATTTACCTATTTGTGTTGTTTTCAATGTATAAAACTGGAAAAAATTTGGGCCATGTGTTGTTAACGTCGCAATGGAGTACATGTGTTAGGGAATAGTAAGAAAAGGATTTTTTTACAATTTGATGTTTTACTAAGTTGTCTGGCATATTTTTTGGTTAGTAAAATGACTTTACAAAATCGTCAAGTTGTGAAACATTTTTTCGGGTTTTGTCAATTATAAAACATATCAACTGAACCCAACCTCTGTGAAACACCAGAGCGGGCCGTCCACCATCCGCGGTTGAAATACACCGCCTTGGTTAAGCGTCACACTATTCACACCCGCTATCGGTATTGTCTAGCGAAATACCAAGACCCGACGGTCGGCGAAAATACCACCGCTTATCAAACAAAGCGGTGTGTATAACTTGCACCCCATGAGCACATCATAGGCAATAAATTGGTTTCAAGCCCATGTAAGATTTTTACTAACTGTAAGTTGAATTCAATTAGGAAAGAGACATTAGCAAGATCCTAATGCGAATTAGTGATCAGAAGTTTTACGAAACCGTAACCCTAGAAAGCTAGTGAATCGTTGCACCAAAATTGCCAGCACCCCCTCCTTGCAACTGTATCTCTGAGAGTCTGGAAAACCTCATCGGTTGGGGAGCACGGGGCAATAGAGAAGGCCATCAGGGTTGGAAGTGGCAAATCCTCTATTGCTCATGTAGGGTCGAACCGCCATTAGAGGTGGGGCCCCTTGGCCCTTTTAGGACGTTTTGGCTGGACCAACCCCCCGTCAAAATAGGCCCTAACAATTGCCCTACTTAAGGGGGATGAAGGAAAAGTGTAGCAAAGAGAATCCACCAATGGTTTGGACTTGTGAAATGAATCATGTTTCTACAGCTCCAATTTTACACATAGTCGATTCTAATACATCTTTTTTTATAAAAGTGAATGCTAGCAACTATGTTGTAGGAGCAATCCTTTATTCTTGGATTTTGTGTGTATAAAAAATCTCATTCTTGATTGTTCATGGCTTATGAGGAGTAGTATGCTTAGGATTATACTACAATGTTGTAGATTTTGCCTTCTCATGTGTGTGTAGGGGAGAATAGTGCTTACTTGTTGGTGGAGGGAGTGTGACCACTCATTTCACTTGAGTCCAAATGAATTTGGAATCAAGACTACTTTTTCTCAAAGGAGAAGCTAGGTTTTCAGAGAATCTAACTTCTATCTTTTACATGCTACAATAGCTTGTTGCATGTTGTGCATAGGTGAAATAATTGCTATTTCTTCTATCATATATAATTGTAAAATGTAGGCCCAGGAGCAAATTACTCTATCAAAAGCAATGTCAATGCTTCTACATGAGGAAATCAAAAAATCAGCATCCTCCTCAGGCTCAGGGTCGGATCCTCAAGATCTATGTTTAAAAAATCAAAAGTTCGGATCCAAAAAGAAGAGCAATATGTAGTCAGGGTCGAATCTTGGCTCAAGGTCGAATCTTGGCTCAAGGTCGAATATTGGCTCTGGGTCAAATTTTGGCTCTAGGTCGAATTCAAGCTCTGGGTCGAATTCCAACTCTTCATCCTTCCAACCAAAGCATAAACTATTCTGCAAATACTGCAAAAGAACTGGACATGAAATCAAAGACTATAGAACTTTGAAATTTAACAATGAGAAGAAGAAGCAAATCCAAGAACAAGCAAATTCTGCTTCAACGACCCAGCATCAAGAGGAAGATGAAGCAGCTTTTATGAACAAGGTTGGAGAACAACATGATATTGATTCCTGGTATCTTGATTTAGGACCAACACAACACATGACTCACCATTATGACTGATTCAAAGATTATAAATCTTTCACCATCACAAGTCTTAAAATCTATTCAGACTCAGTTGCCTGGGCAATTGCCCTCTGGTAATGTTATCCATAAGCGAGAAGACACCTGGTGCCCACAATGTCGTGGACCACATACAGGTAATGAGTGTCCATCACACCGTCATTACGAGACACATCACTGTATCCTTTGTGATACCACTACTCATAATACATCCAACTATAGGTACAACCCACACAATATGCAATATTCTAGGCCACAGCAGTATCCACCACGAGGACAACCACAACAACGTTATATGAGTCTCGTAGAAGTTCAAGAGTTGTCAAGACAACAACAACCTGCACACCAACAACAATTGGCACTACCAGGTCCAAGAGGATCTGCTCAGCCAAACAAGCCTAATCAACAAAACCGACCTCATGTATAGGCCAATGTAGTGCAGAATACCACCTATGACACCCCAGCCTATGAGTCTACTTATGATGACGGTAATCCTAACTCATATGTAGATGAGGCCTCTGTCTCCTATTCCAATGAGCAATATTATCTAGAGGAACAATCTACTCAAGTTGACCAAAATGTTTATGCCATTTTCCTTTCAGCACTTCAGAAGTGATGTTTTGTATGCGGCGAAATCACTCACTTTCAAAGTGGATGTAGACTTCATTTAGTTGCGATACACTATGCAGGAAAAGGAATTATCTGTAGGTATCCATGCACTTAAAAGTTGGAGACACTACTTGTATGATAGTAAGTTTATAGTGAATACAGATGAGTAGCCTCTTAAGTACTTCTGCAATTAGCATGATCTTCAGGGGAGGAAAGCTCGATGGGCCAAATTGATGCAAGAATTTGATCATGAAATGGACTATATAAGAGACAACTCAAATCAAGTTGTGAATGCTCTTACCCGAAACTGAACGAGTTTTTCACTCACCCAGATTTCCACGGATCTATATCATTCTATCTCTGAGTGGTTGATCCAGTGGAAGGGTTAGCGGACTGAGGATGATGATTCGTGGGAGAGAGTTGATAGCATGAAGAAGAATTCCCCTAAGTTCTGCTTCTAAGGACAAGAGCAGTTCAAGGGAGTAAGAATGTTACGTTTCGACATAATCCTAGACTTTGATACACGATACTCTAGTGCTCGAGATTATTGGTTGTGCCACATCATTCCGGACAAGGCCAGTAATGTAATTAATGACCTTGTGAGGCCGAGACACACTAATTGGAGTTAGCACATGGATTCAGGACTATAATGCATGTGTAGAGTATCAATAGCAATGAAAAGCGCTTTTGGAGAGTTTAGGCCTTGCATGGGCACATGCAGAGAGGGGTCTTAAGCCTATATATCTTGGTGAAACTCACCGTACTACATTATTATTTTGGTGATTCATTGCCAGGTCCCCTCACTCTACTCTTGCTTCTGATTCCTTGGCTTGGAGGTGAAGCTATTGGAGATTGATCGGTTGCTTCTACTTGGTTGGGTGGTTTTGCTCCACAGTGTGTTCTCTTGTATTTCAACTTCTAAGCATGATCTTGAGGAGCTTTCCCTTACATGATTCATATTGATAATGGCTATTTTTCATGGTCAAGCAATAAGTAGAGTACAATAGCTTTATCTACAACTGAAGCAGAGTATAAAGCATTGGGAAGTGCTATGCAAGAAGCGGTATGGTTACGTCTGCTGCTAGTAGAGATTGGTCTCTAACAACACTTTAGAAATGCCATTTTTGTGATAGCCAAAGTGGGATCCACCTAGTAAAAAATCATGTCCATCATTCTAGAACTAAGCATGTAGAAGTCAAGTATCACTTTGTACGTGAGCATGTGCTTAACAAAGGTGTTAATATAGTATGCTATAGTACTATAGATCAACCAGCAAATGTCCTTATAAAATGCCTATATGTGACATTGAGAGTAAACTTAACCTTTAGAGAGAGTGCTAGAATCAAAAGCTAAAATTTTACGTCATTAGTATGCTCTTCTCTATACATAGCTAGTTGGTCACACATGTTCTTTTTATGTTGAGTCTAGTGTGGCATGCACGAGCCGAGACAGGTCTCGGGACTTGGTCTCATAATGATAGCCTTGCCATGCAAGATTGTCTCAAGACGAACCTAAGACTATATATATAGTTGCTACTCTGAAGAAAGAAAATATAGAGCCTCTCCTGTGCTTTGTTGGTAGTGTGTGTGGTTCTTTTTCATCTTGATGGTTGCTATGGTGTTTGATAGCTCACATGAATTGTAGCATAACTGCATTGAATGATCTTTAATTGGGGATAGTCTCGCCAACACATCTGAGTTTTTTTTTAAAGGCCGTAGAGATTAAAAGTGCATGTTATGAGTAAAAACAACTATGTGCCCTATAAATCACGAGTTTATATGTATAGACTATAAAGCATATTATAGGCCATAAAGAGTCAAAATGTGTGGCCCATAAAAAATTGTTTAGCCACAACAAATCTACTTGTCATTGAATTACACTTGCATTTTATTATAGCACAGCCTAATTATCTAGCCATCATTTTATGGAGATTTTTGTTGATGCAAAGGTCTCTAAAAAGACCATTCCCCAATATATAATAAATTTACATCATGAATTATATCAACCCAGTAATAGTTAACACCATAGTTGGATTCCAAAAAAAAACTTCACAATCTTCTATCATCAAATAAATAGTTTGTATTTGCATTCACAATTAGTACATGTTTTTGAATTTTTGTCATATCCTTGCTCATGCTCACAAAATTTGACTCAAACTTCAATCATTGACATAAGAAAGAAATTAAATGCCAACCCACCACTCCATAATAGAAAGACAATCAAGTTATGAAAACAACTAATCACCTTACATCAAACATTAGTGGATGAAATTTTTAATGTGGCTTTACTTTGTCAAAGGAACCATGTATCAAGCCTATAATGCTTGGTGGTGGATGGAGACCCCACATTCTCCTCCAATATAATAATAGATCTTTTGACCATTTTCAATATGATGGATAATAAGTACAATCTCTCTCTCTCTCTCTCTCTCTCTCTCTCTCTCTCTCTCTCTCTCTCTCTCTCTCTCTCTCTCTCTCTCTCTCTCTCTCTCTCTCTCTCTCTTGTCATGAACCCTAACCCTAATTCAATAGCATATGGAATGTACACTCACATTTGTGTGTCGATATATTCTATGCAAAACACTCTCAAGCTTTTTCTCTCTAGAATGTTTCACATTTTTATCTATCTATGAAGATTTTCAATAAAACATTTTGGAATGTTTCTAGTGACCACACATTTTAGGATTTGAAATTATAATGAATGACATGGCAGCCAATGATCACAAATCTCATTTTTTTCATTGGAGTGTGCATGCTCTCTTTCTTTAGAAATTTTTGTATTGAGGAATGGTCTTTTTGATGACGTTTGCACCTCATAAAATGGTCGTAAACTTATGGCGACTTAAGCCAAAATTGAACCACTGTTGAATGAGGTGTTAAGGTCACTAAGAAGACCTTCCCCAAGTGTAAAGGATTTACTTGGAAGACTACTTCATATTCTTGAAGAGCATTAAATATTGCGAAGGTCGCTCTACCTCAAGAAATTAGCAGTCAACACTTTGATTATGAGAATGTGTGGAGGATGTTGCCCAATATAAGTTTCCTTCCCCATTCAGTGGAACTCATGAAGAAAAAGTTGCATGTAAAACATGGAAAGTGAACTTTTAAATTTGAAAGTGACCACCTAGTTTTAGTTGACATGTTATGATTTCTCAAGTCTAACATTTTTTTTTCCCAAAAAATATTAAAGTTAAAAAAAGGGTTGCAAGGAATTTGAAAGGGGAGAATACAATCCATAATGATGCATAAGTGAGAATTGTAAAACATTTTTATCCATAAAATGGAGTCTCCTAGCCATCCTTTATGTATTGGGAAAAGTTCTATTTAGTGACTTTCACACCTATTTAAATGGTAGTTCAATAATGGCTCGGCCATGCAACCTTCCCCAATACGTAAAGGATGACAAGGGAGACCTCATTTTATGGTTGAAAATGTTTCATGAGTCTCTTTAGTAGATCATTATGGATTGTATTATGCCTTCTCAATATTTTTCACGACCCTTTTCTGAGCATAATGTTTTTGAGAAAAAAATTTCATGGACTTCAAAAATGATAATATGCCAAAAAAATTGGTGAGGTCACTTTCAAAGTTCATATGGGTTCTAAGGAGCAAGGGACTGGTTAAACAATCATTAATTTATGGCTAGTCTTCGTAGCCTTACCATAATTTTATGGTCATGTTACTAAGTGCAAAGATCATTGAAGCGGTCATTCCCCAAAAACTAAAAAATGGCAAGGGAGACATCTTTTTATGGCTGAAAATGTTTTACGAGTCTCACTTATGCATCATTATGGATTGTATTTCACCTTTTCAAATTTTTCTACGACCTTTTTATAAGCATAGATGGTTTTGTAAATTCTTTTTGATGGACTTCAGAAATGATAATATGCCAAAAAAAAATTGGTGAGGTAACTTTCAAAGCTCATAATATGCAATTTAGTGTTTTATCAACAACATTGTGTTCATGATTTTTGAGGAATAGGACCAATGCTTGCCAAAAACCTATAATTCATTGAAAAAGCCTACCAAATTTTTAAATCACCTACTAAGAAAATTTTTATAGGTTCTCATAACCTACATGTTTGAGCACTTATAGGTTATGAGCCTATCAAAAATTAAATTATAGGTTTTTATTTTCATATAAATATTTTTTGGTTTAAGGTTTTAGAAATGATTAGTATGGCTCTAGGCTTTAGAACATTATTTGAGTGGCCATAATAAAGTGTTAACAAATGCATTTCATTTTACTTCTATTAAAATACATAAATCATACAAGTATTTCTTCATCATTATTAAAATCAAAATGTAAAAATTTAACATTTTGATATTGATTATTGCATCACCTTAATTTTTTGTGATTTTTTAGAAGTTATCGATTTGTAAAAAGTCTTCTCTTTTGAATCTTGCATCCCAATTTGCTTCCGGCAAAATATTACAAATTTACATTAATAACTAATTCTATTGGCTTAATAAAGCTATGTAACAACAGGTTTATATGAATCCACCTACTTTATTACACAGAAATTTCTTGCATTTGAAAGCATTAAACAAATTTTTTCTTGCATCTAAAAAATGTTGTCGATTTTTTAAAAGTTAATTTCCTATAATTTTTTTACTTTAAGCCTTCTCCATATAGGCCCATGAATTGTTAAAAAGCCTACAAAATTTTTTTTAATAGGTTTTGTGTTAGGTTGAAAAAAAAGTTTTCCGCAAGCACTGAATAGGACCAAACACATATTTCTTGAGGAATCTCAACCTTTGCAACATTTAATGCTTTCCAGCAATGTGAAAAAATCTTCCCAGTCAATCCTTTACTCTAATTGAATCATTCATGGTTTAAACTCAAAAGCTCCAACATGGCTTTACATATTTTGAGCACCATCTTGCTTTATCATTACTTCTTCTCCACTTTAAGGGATTCACCCACTTAATTATCATTTTTGTAGCTCCAAAAACTTGACTCTTGATTTGGGATCTTTTAAGCACAGAAGTTCTTTTATTTCTTTACACATATCCTTGCAACCACTTTTTAGTTGTGCCCTTATATATATATGCTATTATGATGTTTTGCAAAAAGTTGAGCTCTGACTATTAGGTTTGTTTAAACATCAAAATGAGCCTTTTTTTAAAATTCTTTGAAAATGAAAATTTTAACCTTTTATTTTTCAAAGCAAAGCTTCTCTATTTTTTAAGGCAAAGGATATATTAATAATCACCTTGTTATATAAATACTAATATTTGATCAGATACATTTTTAGCATGTACATTTTTATAGCATCACCACATGTGTTTAGGGCCTCTTTTCATGCAACTTGTTCACCGGGGCATCGCCACGTGTTTCAACATGACAAGTCAAAAGAATGGGTAAGAGGCTCTTTCCATGTCTACCCCCTGACCCGGGTTGTGCGTCGGCTTACGTCATCCTTTCAACCTGAGAAAACCCGTTCTCTCCCATAGCTGATCCTGGCATTTTTTGCAAACCCTCTCACCGTTCACCAACCCGTGCTATTGGTAGACGTCGGCATGCCTAGGTGAGGGGGTCACCATGGAAAGGTGCTCTAAGGAGGTGTAGGTTTCTAAGAAATTAAGCTTAGGTGTTTGAGAGAATGGGTGAAAACATGACATAGCTCCCAGGTAGATGGGCCACATGGAAAGAGCTTCTTATCACCCAGCTTTAGGAATTTAAGAACACCCTAAAATCTTGAGACAGCCATACCCTCACATCACCCTAGTTTAGGGCTGATGAAACCCTAATATGCTAAGAACCCTACACGGGTTTTGTGTGTGGTGGGGTGAGAGAGAGAGAGAGAGAGAGCGATGCTGGTGATGGCGATGGCGATGGCGACACTGCAGCCACCTCAACTGCCTCTTTTGTTAGTGTAGAATTCCCAATTCAGCCTTGTAGATCTATCCTTTCTTTATGATCCTTGCCTCCGTCTTCTCCGGAATTTACTACTGTTATCGGAATTGGGGCGAGGTGATCTCTATTAGTTGCAGAAACCGGTGCAAAAGCAGAATTATTTTCGAGCTGGAAGCAGAAATATTTGGCGAGTAAGGGATAATAATGATGAGCAACATGCAGGGAAGAGGCTGTGCAAAGTACTTGATGGTGATGTTGGGTTTGCTTGCGCTTGTGGAATGTGCATTGGGTGTATCAATATATGTCGTTGGTGATTCAGCAGGATGGAGTCCGGGTAATAATTACAGATTATGGGAGCAAAACCACACATTTGTTATTGGGGACACTCTTGGTATGAACCAGACTCCCTTTCAATTTGTGAATTGCATAATTGTTTTCAGTGAAGAGTCTAAGGCAAACGTAAAGGCCTTGAAATAATTATTTTTATCTAAAGCCTGATCTATATGTAGAATGATAGTTTGTTTCTTGAATCTGCCAAGTTGTACTCTTGCAGTATTCAATTACGCTCCGCAGCATTCTGTTCTGCAAGTAACTCAAACCGGCTACCAGGCCTGCAATGTCAGCGATGTGCTCAAATCTTACATCAGTGGAAACGATAGGGTGATAGTACAAGATTCCAGCACTTTCTTCATCTGCGGCACGCCTGGCCACTGCCAAATTGGCATGAAGTTGGCGATCATCACTGCATCTACTCCCTCCACACCCATCAACCCGAACCCATCGGTTCCCAGCCCAGGAAGCTTACCTGTCGGGACAGCCCCCACACTATCACCAACCATCTCAGGCTCAATCTCGCTGATATCCCTACCAGCTGCAGCCTTGATGTTCTTATCAGTTGCAACAACAGTGCCGCTCTTCTTCTTCTAGTTGCGTTTTGCTTGCTCATCCTCACCTCAGTGCCACGCACAAGCTGGTGATCAATCACATTCTTTACCAGGTACAGTCGCTGATTGAGCTTCAATGTAGGAATTGTATAATTCACAGCACACAGTAATGAATGTATATAATACTAGGGATTGGAAAGAATAATATGTATTGATCTAGCAATGTATTGCATATGGCAATACATCATATGGGCTGATTTGAGCTCGCACTTGATAACTGTGCACTTGAGAAAGCCCAGATCCTTGAAACATTTTCAGAACATTGCATCTGCAATTGATAAGTGTGCAATGGAGAAAGCCTGGATCCTTGAAATAATTCTTAGAAAATTGGCAAATATTGAGACTTGGCTACTCATATTTTTCCATCTTGGCTTTGGTCTTCATATGTGGATGCTGGGTAACCCATATTGTTGTAGATAAGCCAGATTGTGACAATTGAGTTATGTATATGAGTGCCTTCCCAAGCGTGAAGAACATGCCAACAAAGTGCTCACAAGAACCTTTTAAATGAATTGATAAAGGTGGATATGCAAGTCAACCCTCATTGCCCCCCCCCCCCCCCCCCCCCTTACCCCATTTTCTTGAAAAAAAAATTTGAGGGATTTGTTTTTGACAACAAGCTAGAATACCGATTGTGCCTAATAAGATGTTAGAGTGTCTCTAGTCTCATGTGAGGATGGTGGAGGGTTTCATTATTAGTGTGCTTGCAATTGTTGCAACTCTCAAGACCTATGTCAGCCTTGGATGGGGGAAACTATGTTATGCATACTTTGAAACTCGCTATATTATGTAACATGTTGCACTTCATTGTGAAGGGCATCAAATGCATTACTAATTTTCATGATGTTTTAGTCTACATGACATAAAATGCATTATGTCAATAAAGCTATGGGCTCTATGGCCATAATGACCTTTGTGTTGGAAAGCCTATGAGCTTTCCACACAAACCTCATGACACCTCTAAATCCCAAGGACTTTCCATTGTAAACCACTAGGAAATAGGTTTTTTAAATTAGAAAAAGCTTCAAAAAAATCCCCATGGTCTTTAGACACACTCAACACCTAGGTAGCGGCCTTATGGGCTTTTGGGCTAACGCTCTCAAGCAAGGGGATCCTCAAACGCACAAAGCCCTTCCATCCACTTAGGCTTCTACCCTAGCTATACTTTTAGGCCCTTGACCCCTTGTGATGGTGTTTAATTGCACTACTTTTCACATGATTTATTTATATATATCACATGTTTCTCAAAACAACATTTTGTTGAAATATAAAGGGACCTTCACATGCGGTAGACTTCAAAGGTTTGATATTGACCTATGATGATCTTAACTGTTGATTTCACTCGTAGTGCTTTTGAGTTACAAGGGCTACTAGTGGGCCATGTTTGACATGATTTATAGGCCATGTTCGAAATAATTATGGAGGAGGAGGAGGCTTGCTTATATTATATACAATTCAAAGCCTTTGAGGCTTCCAAATTATTGTCGAGTGGGTGAGCTATTACAATAAGTCATTTTACTTGATTCAATAAATTGAATCCACCTAATTGTACTTCAATGCTCGAGTTGCTAAGTTTCTATTATTATTACTGCATTGCGCAAAGCTAAGAGGCTCGAGTTTTGAACAAGCAACATATAGTTCGTATAAATCCAATTGGAAAAATTGTGTGTAGATTGAGAGAGTGATGTGGAGAAATTCACTATTTTTGTTGCATAGACTTGTGAAAACAAAAATTGTAAGGGGATTTTTGAATGCAACTAAAAAGTAGAGAAGTAAACATGCAATGCATTGTGCATGAAAACATGCATGGGGCAAATAGTCCATGCACACGACTAGCATGCAATTATGCATGGAAATTCGACTAGCATGAAAGTAAGTATGACAAAATCACAATATGGCTCACAACACCCAATGTGTGTGTATGAGGGACCACCCTAGTGTTGTCTTTTTGTTATCGCTTGAGTGAGCTCTCCAATCTTATTTTTCTTGGATTGTTGTTGTTTTGTGAATACATTACTTCAGCAATTGTCATAGTTTGAGTGCTTAGGCTATTGATATTCTTCAAGTTGTGATTATAGTACAACCTATGTATTCTCACACCTATAAAACTAGTGACGTGCTTTTTGAGAAGCAACAAGGCTTTGACCTTATCACGAGTCATGCAATTTAGACTTATTCAAAGATATTCTCATGGATTTAGAAGGACCACCACCATGCTTCTTGGTTCCCAAGGGGAGGCTTAAAACTTGGGACCAAAGGAACTTTGGATGCCAAGGTAACAAAGATGACCATCATGACACAATGGTGTCATTAATTGCAATGTCCTCAGGGGCATTGTACTTTTGAGCATGATTTCTCAAAGATTATGCAAGCTACGACATTGGTCATGTTTTTCCAAACCAAAGCAATCACATGTTGGCAAGACCAAATTGTGGGTCGAAGGTCAACTCAAAGAGCACTTATGTAGCTCCATTGGAGCATTAGCAAGTACGATAGGTACATTTACTAAGGGATAACACAACTACTAGTGTGAATGTAGCCGTAGTTAGGGAGGAGAGAAAAACCTACACCATGATTTATAGGTCCAACGCATGAAGGAATAAGATGAGGGTGAAGTTGAACTCTGCACGAGATTTTTTTCTAAGAATGAATGAAAAATTGTGCTTAAAAGGTTGGTGACAACCCAAAGAATAAAGGAGATATGTTTTGATTGAAGGAGAGATGAGAGACAAAGAAAATGAATACAAGATTCTATAATGTGCTTAAGGAAGATCACATGCCAATGCAAATAAAAAAAAATTGAGCTATTTTGTGCCAAGATGTTGTATGTATACACTTTTCCTTGAGATAGGTTGTATAGTAAACCTCTCACAAAAACTAGTAATAATTTGCTTATGATACAATTATATGCCAAAACCTGCCCATGAAGAGTTTAAATGTTATTCATTAAGATTTAAATCCTTGACATTGACTATGCACTTGACCGATATGTGTCATCTTTTTTTATTGCCTTCATCCTCCAAGAGTAACTTCTCAGAAGTAATCTTACATCCAACCATATAACAAAACTTTGTTTAATACAACATTCCCTTCTAACTGCTAGTTTTATTTCTTACTTCTCTCTTTTTTCTGTCAATTGCAAATGCAATTTCGTAGAAAAACACTAGATTCTACACAGGCAAAAAAGCCAAAACTCTGCAACACTACAGATTCACTCACAATTTAGTGGCAGTTTAGCTGCCTGCAAATTTACACGAAGTTTTGCAATAGGTGAAAGAGGTGAAGTACCAAAGATACATGCAGATCTCATCATTTCAGCCTTCTTGACAGAACCCGAAAAATGCGAACTTCTCGACACATGCAAAAATATAGTATATTTCTTGTTGTTCACAAATCTCCTCACTGAGAATCTATGAAGTGATTTTACTTCTTGGTTTTCCTCGTTTCTTTATATCTGGATACCGGGTGTTTCTACCTGTTACCAGGCGGTTGGCTCACTTAATGTAATCTTCTTATTACAATGCCAGATCAGGCAGAAAGATGTGATTTCGTTGTAGTTACGTTCACTCCAGTTGCAGACACACAATTAACCATACAACTCTAACCATTCATCTACAGATATGCGTGCAATACTGATGAATCCCAATCGGTTCCTACTTCTATCTACTTGTAAAACGTTAAGAAAACAAGAAGATTCTCAGATTAACTACAGATAAACAAAAATGAAAACAAGAAACAAGAAACTAAAGACTAAACAAAATTTTGAAAGTCCAAGGATCAAGAAAGACTCATTTCTTGATTCTTGGACAGCCCAAGAACATCAAGAACTGGAATGTCAAGGATATGCAAGATTTGCTCCACAAATCCAGCCTGTTTAATTTACTTGTATGCTGAAATCTACATTAAAAACATGGAACAAGAGATCTAATCCACAACTAATCCACAATACAAGATGAAAGAAAGCAAGAAATTAATCTAATTCCACAATTAATCCACAACCACACTCAAAGGAATGGAAGGGCATGCTCATAATAGAATCACTCAAGAAATCCATCATGAATAAGGAGCTTCAAGAATGCCACAACTCGTGGAAGATCTTCTTATTCAATTCAAGAGCAAAATGACACTACATGTAAAGCTCCCTCACAAGAGAGGGGGGCTCTTAAATAAACCAAGAGGCTACCCATGTGGAACCTAAGTGGCAATTCCACCAATTTACAAATTCCAAGTGAAATTAGCTCTTCCACTAGAGGTCACCATCAAAAAGTGGCTCACTCTAATTTATTTAAGAGGGGTCTACTTGCATTTATCACATTGCCTAGTAATACTACTAGCTTCTACATGGTCATTCCTTCTCTTGGGATTCACCATAGACTGTTATCCTAGCTAGTATTTCTCGGCTCTCATCTTCATCCTTCTCTCTTCCATCAGGGACCTCCTCGGTCTAGGGTGAGAGGTGGTCTTTTGGAATAGCTCGGCATCTTGGGGATTCCTCGGAATCTACCAACATCACCCCCCCCCCCCCCCCCCCCCTAATATGTTGCAGGACCCACTACAACACCTGTGGAATGACATCATTTCCGCTTTGGCACTTGGAAAAGTGTGGATCTTTTGTCGCTTTCGTAAAACCAAGTGTTTATTTTGCCGCAAAATTGTTTCACAAAATTTGAGATTTCTCAATGGCCTTTACATCCCTGCCCGTGTCGCCTCGCGGTTTGTTTTCGCGCGCTCATCTTCCTTCCTAGGGCTTCAAATACTTGGAAGCATAGTTTGCTTCCGAAGGGTAGCGGCCCCAGGTAGTTTCGCACTTTTTAATAAATCCAAACTCCTGTCAGTCTTCCACCATGGTGACGTAACGAGAAGACATGAAGGCCGCTCTATAATAGAGCCAGACCATCATTTGGTGGTCGTATTCTGACTGGAGGGTGACATTGGGATTGATCCGTATTGGATCTAAGCCTCGATCCCAAAAACATGAGGAAGGCCATGGATCTGCAATATTCGGCGCCTTCTCGTACGCATAGGTCAGCGTTGGATTTATACTTGTGGCCAAAATCCAACAGTTGCAGCCTCAAGTCATCCATTGATGTGCTTTCAAAAATCCCTAGGATCATTGGCCAATTGACAACTTCAACCCACGGTCGCTCTGTTGACCAAGGGTTTCTTCTCTTAATTTTTCAGACTCTCGTGTATCCGCCATATAGGGCCTTGACTTGGCTGGTGAGGCTGCCCTGCGTTGTTATGGCGGCTTTGCTAGGTACTCGTCCAATGCCTTGGCATCCGTGTTGCTCTTTCTGGCCCTTTCACTTGTTGAGGGCTGAGCTTCGCCCGCATTAAAATCAGGGGGTCTGGGTGAGAATCTCCGCGTCTCCCCTTGTTGGATTATTCTATTATCGGAGTGATTCAGCTGAATAATCGATCTTTAATCTTCATCCACTTTATTATCTAGTTATGCAGTTTCATTCGTGTTTCTACACAGTCTGCAAAAATACTCGGAAATCGCTCAACAGGTGGATTCAACATATCAGACATCATCCAACTTATCAAGACGTCGACGAAAGTCAAAGGAGTCGACTGTGTCGATGAAAGACATTTATTGTTCCACTTGATATGAAGCTAAAGACTTTTTCTAACTGCTGCAAGTAAATTTCTGGAAAGTCCTAAATAGATGGATGCCAGCGCATTACGGTCAACTGGCTATTGCAATCTGCAACCTAATTAGCTGTCCTATTGGATACGAGTTAATTGCTTTTCTTTGGCACCCTTACAATATGTGGTAGTAGTGTTTTCTTTTGATCCATCCCATTGATTATGAGACCCAAATACTTTTGAAAAAACTCCAAACACTTTTTCTTGTGTTTTGCAAGCTTTTGTCTTTCTGTTGTCTGTTGCTCTCTATGGATTTGAAGTGACTTTGTAATGTCCACTAAAGAAATTCACACAAATGAAATGATTTAGTAAACTGAAAGCATAAAAGAAATTTAGAATGAGTGTGAAAAAAAATAACAAATTTTAGTATTTGTCAAATATCTTTTTTGGGGAGAGTTTTTGCTTGTTCTTTGAGGACTTTCAATTTCTCACAAATAGTATAAACAGACATTTTAAATTTTTGAAATTTTTTTACTAGACCAAAATTTATCTTTCACAGATCTATGAAATAAGAATAACTTAGATGATGAACATTCTTGAACATTGCAAAATCTTTGTACATCATAATCAAGAGAGAGGACATATAAATATCCATTTCCAATTCTTGGGACATATACATATTCATTTCTAGTTCCTCTGACAAAAACTTTAGAGTCTTTATCCTCAATGATACATTCATTTATTGTAAATTTTATAATGTACCCTTGATCTACAATCATGCTTATTGATAGCAGGTTCTTAGTGAGGACTGGTACATAAAGTACATCTGATATGGTTTTTTATGAACCACTTTGAATTTGCAATTGTACTCGGCTTCCACCTGGTGGGCGCTTGTATCACCAAGATATATGTATCTCCTACTGATTGTTGAGAAACACAACTCATTCTTTATTTGATGTCATCATTCTGTGTTGTGTGGCACCAATGTCTAAGTACCAGCTTTGATTGCTAGGCATCATGTTGTGTTCGGCTATGAAGAGTCTTGGCTCTTCTTCTTTTGCCTTCAATCTTGCTGATTTCTGCAAACTTCTATGACTACTTCTTTTTTGCCTCATTGTCAATATTTTATGTCTCATTGTCATGAATCCTACAATATTTTATGTCATGATTTGTCCGTTTGCAATTTTTTCAAATAATTTGGTTTTAAGTTTATCATGACTTGAATGAAAAGACTGTGAAGATTGTGAATCAGAAGCCGGCTTGGCCTTGGAATGAAATTTCTTCTGAGAAATTTTCTTGGTAAACAATGCTAGACCTTTGTCTTTAGTAGACAGGTCAGACATTATCCTTCTAATCTCTTCTTGAAGGAGAATAGATGTGACCTTGTAAATGATAAACATGATAAAATTCTCATAAGATATTGGAAGACTTGAAAGTAAAGTCATGATTGTATGATTGTCTGATATTGGACATTCAATGACAGATAACTGATCCATTAAAGCTTTGAAATTGTTAATGTGGTCACATATATATGTATTTTCAGTCATCTTGAAAAAGAATAATAAGAAAGAGCTTTGTTGAAATATCTTGTGTTTCATATAGAGAGGTATGAATCTCCCAAGCTTCATGAGAAGCCTTGCATAAAGTTACATGAGAGATGAGAGAGGCTCTTAGGTTCAAGGTGATCGTGGCAAGTGCTTTACCATCTATGATCTTCCACTGTGCTAGGAGATTAGGATCCGTTGGTTTGGGAAGGGTTCTGTCCACCAACTCCCAAAGTTTCTTTTCTATCAGTATCATTTTGATTTGAACTTTCACATATAGAAGTTCTCAGTATTGAATCTCTCAATGATTTTATTTTCAGAGGTCGACTTCATTAGTTGAATGCTCTACAAACTGAAGTTACTGATAAAAAGTTTAATCAAAAAACTTAAGGCTTTGATACCAGTGTTGGAAAAATGGTTGATTCAATGGAGGTGCTCATATACCATTGTTGGACAGGAGCGCTAATACCACTGATGAAATAAGATGATCTGAACTTGATATTTTGATATATCTTGAATAAGTTCAATATCAAAATTGGAATCTTTTCAGTTTTTTGTAGTTAGATTTAGAAATCCTAACTATCATGTTGTGAGTTGTGCAATTATCTAGCGAAATTTAACTCAGAACAACAACAACCTTCAACGTATTTGAGATCTACTATGAGCCAGAATCTTGTAACTTTCAAATGTAAAACGAATTAATACTACTGATAACTGATAATGTAGGACTCAATGACATCCATTTTACTACCTTCTTGAGGTGTCGTAGACAACCATGGAAAGTGTAGACGTTATCGCTATGGAAGTTGTAGTAATACTTCTAATAGCCAATAATGTAGGAGTCAATGACATCCATTCTACTACCTTCTTGAGGTGTCATAGACAACCATGAAAAGTGTAGACGTTATCGCTATGGAAGTTGTAATGAAGATGATGATTGTAGTGTATTATCATAACAAGAAAGATTGAATAAAATCAAATAATTCTAGACACGATAATGTGCCAGAAAATCCTACTTGTGCTTCAATTAAATGAGCTAAGTACAATGATTCTTTATGAATCTTGTGTGTAGAATAAGGTAGAATACATATCACTACAATGTCTGTCATGAAATAGCTTAGGATTTTTTGCATAGCACTATGTGTCTCACACTGATTTGCACACTATAAAAACTCTCTTATGATCACCTCTCAATGATTGATCTCTTGCTCTCTACACAACTCTATGCCTCACTACAATTGCTTTGATGTTGGCGTTTTAGTCACTATTTATTGACCAACTAACTATCTTGTAATCTTTTGATTAACTGTACAGTTAGTAGATCTTGTAGTAGATGGTCGTGATTATGACTAACAAAGCCTTATTACAATTTATGATAGTTTGTAAAATGCATCATGAGTAGACTATCATCATCACCTTTTGATATCTGCAAGTGATGGTAGATTCCGAGGAATCCCCAAGATGCCGAGCCGAGATATTCTAAAAGAGCACCTCTCACCCTAGACTGAGGAGGTCCCTGAAGGAAGAGAGAAGGATGAAGATGAGAGCCGAGAAATACTAGCTAGGATAACAGTCTTAAATCATGTGAGCCTCATGGTGAATCCCAAGAGAAGGAATGACCATGTAGGAGCTAGTAGTATTTCTAGGCAATGTAATAAATGCAAGTAGACCCCTCTTAAATAAATTAGAGTGGGCCACCTTTTGATGGTGACCTCTAGTGGAAGAGCTAATTCCACTTGGAATTTGTAAATTGGTGGAATTGCCACTTAGGCTCCACATGGGTAGCCTCTTGGTTTACTTAAGAGCCCCCTCTCTTGTGAGGGAGCTTTACATGTAATGTCATTTTGCTCTTGAATTGAATAAGAAGATATTTCACGAGTTGTGGCATTCTAGAAGCTCTTTGTTCCTGATGGCTTTCTTGAGTGATTCTATTATGAGCATGCCCTTCCATTCGTTTGAGTGTGGTTGTGGATTAATTGTGGAATTAGATTAATTTCTTGCTCTCTTTCATCTTGTATTGTGGATTAGATCTCTTGTTCCATGTTTTTAAAGTAGATTTCAGCATACAAGTAAACTAAACAGGTTGGATTTGTGGAGTAAATCTTGCATATCCTTGACATTTCAGTTCTTGATGTTCTTGGGCTCTCCAAGAATCAAGAAATGAGTGTTTCTTGATCCTTGGACTTTCAAAATGTTGTTTAGTCTTTAGTTTCTTGTTTCTTGTTTTCATTTCTGTTGATCTGTAGTTAATCTGAGAATCTTGTTGTTTTCTTAACGTTTTACAAGTAGATATAAGTAGGAACCGATTGGAATTCATCAATATTGCACACATATTTATAGATGAATGGTTAGAGCTGTATGGTTAATTGTGTGCCTATAACTGGAGTGAACATAACTTGAGTAACCCACTGACAGGCTGGAAAATATACTACAACGAAATCACATCTTTCTGTCTGATCTGGCATTGTAATAAGAGGATTACATTAAGTGAGCCAACTACTTGGTAACGAGAAGAAACACTCGGTATCCAGAGATAAAGAAATGAGGAAAACCAACAAGTAAATTCACTTCACAATTTCTCAGTGAGGAAATATGTTGTTCACATATTCACTGAATCTGTGAACACGTTTTTCTCTTTTTGTTGCTTATCTCTCTTGGATTACCTCTGTCGTTATGGTTCTTTGTGATTATTCTTCTTATTAGAACGTTTACAGAGCAGAAGCAATATTCAAGGATGCATTACGTATTTCACAGTTTGTCAGTGGGTAACTCAAATCCGATACTCAGCTACATGCATACACTAGCCATGCAACTATCTACAGCTCAAACAGATCAACATTCAGCACAGAGAGCAATCCTACTACTAACTACTGAATCAAAGAACAATCAACAACTAGAATAGCTACTGAAACCAAAACCATATTCAAGAAACAAGAAACAAGATTCCTAACAGCATTTAACAATCTAGGAATCAAGAAACACACATTACTTGATGCTTAAATTATCCAAGATCATCAAGAACTAGAATGTCAAGACTATGCAAGATTTACATCACATTTCTAACCTGTATAGTTTACTTGAATGCTGATTTCTACAAGATTCCACAAGCAAGAATTGAAGCTAATCCACAACTAAGCAAGAACAAGAAACAAGAATCTAGTTAATTCACAAGCAAGGAATCAAGCATGCTCATAGAAATATCACTCAAGATCATTGCCATGAACAAGGAGCTTAGTGATCTTCAAGAACTCGTGGAGGATCCTCTTTATTAGCTCAAGAAAACTTGAAAATACAATCAAAAGCTCCCTCACAAGAGAGGGGAGCCCTTAAATAAGCAAGAAGGCTGCCCATGTGGAGCCCATGTGGCAATTCCACTAAATTAGAAATTACATGTGGAATTTGCCCTTCCACTAGAGGTCACCATCAAAAGGTGGCTCACTCTTACTATTTTAAGAGGGGTCTACATTTATTACAACTATTCAAGAAAATGTTACTAGCTCCTACATGGTCATTCCTTCTTTGGGATACACCACGTAGGCTCACATAGTTAATCACTATCTTCCTAGCTAGTATTTCCTCGGCTCTCAGCTTCTTCTGCTCTCTTCCTTCTGAGACCTCCTCGGTCATGGGTGAGAGATAACTCATGTCTTCAGCTTGGCTCGGCACTAGGGAATCAGCTAATATTATCCACCCCTAATCTGTTGCAGGACCCACTGCAACACCGGTGATGTCTTCCGCTTGGCACTTGGAAAAGCATGAATTTTCGTTCGCTTCCGTAAAACCAAGTGCTTATTATCCGCAAAATTTATTTGCCAAAATTGGAAGTCCCTCAATTGGCCGCTACATACCAGCCCTCTTGAGCACTTCTTGTGAATCTTGTTCGCCTCGTCGTCGCGTCGTCTGCTTTCGCTCGCTCGTCTTCCGGCCCAGGGCTTCAAAAACTTGGAAGCGGAGCTTACTTCCAAAATTAAGGGGCCCTAGATATTCTCTTATTTTTTCTACGAAGCCCATTTCCTGCCAGTCTTCCACCATGGTCACATAGCGTGACGACATGAAGGCCGCTCTGTAGTATAGCTTGGCCATCATCTCATGGTCTTCTTCTGACTGGAGGGCTGTGTTTGGGTTGATCTTAATGGGATCCAAACCTCGATCCCAGAAACATTCTTGCTGCATCAGGAAGGCCATGGATCTGCAATACTCGGTACTTTCCTGCACGCAGATATCGGCACTTGACTTGTATTTGTGCCCGAAGTCTAGTAACTGTAGCCTCAGATCATCCGGGGAGGTTCTCTCTGTAATTCCCGGAATGACTGGCTAGTTTACTACCTCCACTTGAGGCTTTTCCACCGGCCATGGGTTTCTGCATTTGAGCGGCATGTAAAAAGAATCCACTCGTTTCCATGCCGATGCCCTCAAATATTCTTGGAGTCACCTGCTATCCTTCAGAACTTTGTTCCGCCATTCTAGTTGTGGTTGTAGTGCGGCAACGATCTCGGCCCTGGTGGAGTATTGGCTTTGATCGATGTCTTCTTTGCCGCCCCTCATATTGGGAGGGTATTTTCTTTCAAATCGCTCTAATTCCCTTGTATCAGCCACTTTACTTCTAGGCCGGGTAGGGGAAGTTGTCCTACGCGGCTGGGGCGGCCTTGCCAGATAATCATTAAGGGCCTTGGTGCCCGTGTCTTTCTCTTTTGCTCGCTTGCTTGTCGACGGCTCACCTACACCCGTGTCTGGCCTGGACGATAATCTTCTTGTCTCCGGTTGGTCAGCCAGGAAGTCATCATCGGCTCCAATGTCTGTGTTAGTTTCCGGAAGGTCGAGGATGGACTGATCTGGCGAGAGAGGTGTGGGGGTGAACAGTTTAGGAGGATGTGAAAATAATAAGTTATACGCAGCACCGGGGGAGTGGAGTTGCTGGAGGAACTCGTCCCGTCGGGCCTTGTGGGTGTCAGTTGGACCTTTTGATGGGCCCATTATTTGACTAGGAGGTGATGAAGAAAGGGGAGATGGAATAATTAAGTAAGTTGGAATGAATGTTTCAGAGAAATTAAATGCGGAGTAGGAGGAAGGGTTAAAGGTGGGAGGGGGTCGGGGAAAGCTCATGGAAGCAGCACCGGCTCTCTGGCCACCCAATCCTGAGCTACCATTTGATCGGTGGGTTTGCCCGTCCTAATTCCCTACTCCATCATTCTCATCATCGTCCCGTGGCTTCGTTACGTGAGCACCTGCTTGGGCCTTGCACGCAGTGTCCCATAATTGGTTCACCTTGTCCAAGACTTGTTGTAGGGCCTTCGTTGTTTTTTCAAGCTGCTTCTGGGACTCCAAGATGATCTTCAAAATTCTTTTTATCGGCCTCTCACTCTTGGATCAGTCTTATGTATTTCTCCATCTGGATGGCTGAGTCCTGTGGGGCCTGGATTTGAATGTCCTCGAGCTTGACTGGAGGAGCATTGACTGTCATTGCACCCGATGATCCGTCTCGTACTTGGTCGATTTGGACCATCTGGTGCTTCAGTTGCTGCTGGACCTCTTCCAAGGTGGTTTTCTGCCCAGCCATCACGGATCTGCTTTCTACTACCTCTTTTTTTTTTCTTTGGCCATCCTTTGATATCGTGCAATCTCTTGGTCTTGATGTTGGACCTTGCTCTCTAGAATTTGATGTTGGCTCACCAACCAATGCATGTGGTAGCTCGTTTTGGATAGGCCAATCATTGAGCGTTTGGCTGCTTCAGTGAGCTTTTCAGGGTTAGAGAGGGCTGGGTACTGATATGGGGTGTGGGATGGTGAGGCTAAACCAAAAAATAGGCATGGTGTTAGAACTGAAGATGGAGGTGGAGGTGGAGGTGGAGGTGGAGGTGTCTGACTTCTTCTTGGCTGCTTTCCCTTTTCTGGTTTGTCGTCGCTTATCTCCATCAGGTCCGCAGCATCAAAATATTGAGATGTGTCCAATATGTGGATTTGTTGGGCCTGTGATTGTTAATCTTGTGACTGTTGGGCTGCTCCTGTGTCTTGGGGACTGGATATCCCCACTCCTCCCCCTCCCCCCAAAACTTGTGCCAGTGGTGATGTTGGTGGCGTTGGCGTTGTAATCAGTGTGGGTGGGGTGGTGGCCTCATCTGGCTGACTTGGGACTTGAGGTACTGTCGTGTCAGGTGCCAGTGTGGATGTAGTTGCTCCATCACCTCCGTCGATGACATGTGAGGGTGACGAGTGTTGTTGTGATGCTATGGACGAGCTGCCACCATCTGACGTGGAACCATGTGAAACTAATCCCACCGGTGATGTGCTCCCAGCTTGAAGCTTCTCTTGTCTTCGTTGTTGTCGTGTACCTGGCAACTGAGCCCTTCAGAAATCTGTGTGTTGAGCTCCGAAGGTTGTAGCTGCTTGTGGATTCTGGGGTGGGCTTCTTGGCTTGTGTACCAGAGGGAGGATACTGGTATTGACTCGTTTGGCCTGGGACCCTGATGGTGAAGTTGTCCTTGCACGCTTGGGCTTCTTGTGTTCAAATGGGAATATCACATGCCTTGTCCGCAAGCTGCAGTTGTTGTTGGAGCTTTGGCCCGTTTTGTACTTGATGCAGAGTGATATTTGTCAAAAGAATCCTAATATCGTGATAGGCTGCTTGTGCATAATGCACTCATGAAGACAATTCAAAGCAAACTGTGCCCAATCATAGAGGTTCTAGGCATGCAATCGTGAATCTGCCATCATGTGAAACAGGGACATGGGTACCCTCAGCACTTTCATTCGAGGCTTTTGTGTGCATCTAGTGAGATATGCACATGCTGCTTGAAGTAGTTTGTCGTTGATTGCTTCCAACCTGTACCCATCCTTGTTCTTCCACTTGGTCACAGAGGGATCAATATATTTGAAATATGTCGTTTGCTCTATCTTCTGGAGTGTCCTTGTGACAGTGTTTGGCCCTCGTGGGAAACCATAAGGTTGCAAGTCAGCTGCCGCAAAAGATAAATTATAGACATAATTCCTTATAGGGGGAACTATCATCTGACATGATCTTGCCGTGGTATGATAATTGGCATATGCCATGTGTACCAGATAGGGGATTTGATAACCTATCAAGACAGAGATTTGAAATTTGATTTCCTTGAAGAAGGACTCCGCTTGCTGGTACCAGGTCTGCATCTCTGTAAGGTCAAGCTTGCACAGCTGGATGTCGAGCTTGCTTGCTTCGGGATCATCTGAACTGGAACTGGGGTTGGACGACATGGTTGGAAAATGGAAGAAGGAGGGTTTCAAAAAAACCACTTCGGTTGAGAGCTGAGACAGGGCGTCGGTTGAGATGTGAAGGGTTGGGCTCCGGTTGAAATCTCATGGAGTGGCTTCGGTTGAGATGGGAAAGGTTAAGCTCCGGTTGAGATCTGATGGAGTGGCTTCGGTTGAGATGGGAAAGGTTGGGCTCTGGTTGAGATCTGATGGAGTGGCTTCGGTTGAGATGGAAAAGGTTGGGCTCCGGTTGAGATCTGATGGAGTGGCTTCGGTTGAGATGGGAAAGGTTGGGCTCCGGTTGAGATCTGCTAGAGTGGCAGTGCAGAATGGTTCGGAAAGTGTGGGGAAAGGGATGTGTGAACGGGTTTGGAAAGGGAGTTATTTGGAAGATGGTTGTGTTGGGTAGAGCGATGTGGGTGATGAAGTAAAGGTGGGTGAACAGAGTGAGGTCGAGTTAAGGAGATGGCGAGTGGAATAGGAGGAAGTGGAGGTGTTTGACAATGGTTTTAATGTGATGGATGTGTATCTTTCAGGGATGAAGCAGGTTGAAGGTGTATGGTTTGTGATTGTGATTGTAGGATGTTCAATAGTGTGACAGGAGCGTGATAAGTGCTCGTGTGACACTACCCCTCAGCATGCGAAACTTGAGATATAAGGTATTCTGCCGGCGACGTTTGTGTTGAAGGTTTTGGTGATGGCGCTCATAAGGGAGTGATAACGATGGTGAGATGGTGTGAAGATGATGACGGACGGATTCAATAGTCGAGCGCCAGGATCGGTGTCAAGAGCAGGAAGATTGCCACCGATCGTCACCAGAAAACGCTTTAGCTTCGCACTTTGCTGAGGTGCGAATAGCTTCGGTGAGAGGGCATTTATTGCCGCCGTCGTCTGGTTGCAAGGGAGATAGGACGTGCTGGTTCGTAAAATTCGAATGTATGTACTCCGGTCGAGATTCGAAATGACTGCTCCGGTCGAGATTCGAAATGACTGCTCCAGTTGAGATCTCACAAAACTGCTCTGGTCGAGATTCGAAGGAAGGCTCCGGTTGAGATCTGAAGGAACCGCTTCTATCGAGATCTGAAGGAAGGCTTCGATCGAGATCTGAAGGGACTGCTTCGGTCGAGATCTGAAGGAACTGCTTCGGTCGAGATCTGAAGGAAGGCTCCTGTCGAGATCTGACAGAACCGCTTCGGTCGAGATCTGAAGGAAGGCTCTGGTCGAGATCTGAAGGAACTGCTTCGGTCGAGATCTGAAGGAACTACTTCGGTTGAGATCTAACAGAACCACTTTGGTCGAGATCTGACAGAACCGCTTCGGTCGAGATCTGAAGGAACTGCTTCGCTCGAGATCTAACAGAACCGCTTTGGTCGAGATCTGAAGAGGCATGTCGGTTGAGATTTGAGAAAAATCTCATGATGCATAAATGGATCTGTTTGATGCAAGTGAAGAACTCCAAGTAAAATAGGACTGTAGCTCAGAGTAGAAGTTCTTATAAAAGAGGTGTATCTCAACGAATGTTGGTTACCTTGAGATACCAGTGAGACAGAGATGAGGTGGCCGAAGTGTGAGAATGATTTCCTAAGGTGTATACAGCCTATTAGTTGTCGATCTAGAACACCCATGACCATGAGTATGAACAGAAGAAAAAAAAAAAAAAAGTGGTGGTTCTTTATCGAGCAAGGAAGTCTCAAGACCGATTTCATCAATTTCTTCAAAGGCATGTGTATATATCACTATTGCCAACATAGAATGTACATAAGTAATGATATGAAGTATAAACAAGGAACGAGGTGAACAATAGGCAAGATGTACAAGGAAAGGAATAATACAATATTAAAAACCCCTTCTTCTTTTTTTCAAGGGAAAAGATCCTAAATGGGTCAACAAAGAACAACTCTTTGTAGTACCACCGTAGACGACCACCGTTTACGACAGTGTCTAGAACTGTCCCGTCAAGTGTTTGTAACTAGACTGCACCATTAGGAAATATTTTGTTAATAACGTATGGCCCTTCACTTCTAACTTCAACTTGTCGGGGTGCTTCTTTGATGGATAAAGAAGTACCTGGTCACCTAAATGTAGATCTTTATTGTGCAGGTGACGATCATGTCAGGCTTTTTGACATTGTTTGTTAACTAGTTGTGCGTGATAAGATATTAGTCTTGTCTCGCATAACTGGGCTAGCGTAACTTGATAGCCTGGTTTTGACTTGTTGTTCGATTGAAGCTTTTTCACAGAGATCTGTTGAAAAAGCCTCCGTAACTCTTAGCGAAGGTACTAAGAATTCTACAGGCATTACTGCTTCTTGACCGTATACTAAGTGGAAAAGGGTTATCCACCCAGTGGCTTTCTTCGGGGTGGTGCGGTATGCCCAGATAGCTGAGAAAGGTTTTGTTTTCCAATCAGAGCGATGGGTTTCAACTATCTTGGTTAGAATATTACAGATCGTCTTGTTAGTTGATTCAGCCTGGCCATTATACCTAGGATAGTACAATGTACCTTTTCTGGGTAATGGCATAGGAATTGTGAGTTTCTCCATATGTTGTTGGTGTTGCTGATTAAGCAACTCCATCTGTGTTTTCCATAACTATGCTCGTGTGTCATCGTTTGGTCGAGCTTCTTGGACAGCACGATGTGCTCTCCGTTCTTGTGGTTCCTCAACATCTGAGCCCTTATCTTCTTCTCGAATGGCATCAGACATGGCTTGTTTCAATGATGTATATTCATCATTGGAATGAAGTTCACGTCTGATCCATCGGGGAAGTCCAACGAGGAACCAAATGATGAGCATGGACTCAGTAGGTTGCTCTTGTACCTGACTTTTTAATCGTTTAAATCGTTCGATATAGTCATGTACTTTTTCGTCTTTTGTCATTTTGATATTACTTAGTTTGACAAAAGGACTTTCTATCAAGCGAAAAGGCTTGAACCGTTTGATAAATGTCTCTTTCAAGAGTAACCAGTCACGTTTATCTTCACGATCAAGGTTAAAAAACCACTCTCGTGCGCGATCGATCATGGTCATCGAGAAGAGCTGTACCATGGCCTCTGGTGCTGTCTCGTCGTAGACGTCACAGACGTTCTCAAAGACTTGGAGAAATCGCTGAGGATCAGTGTTACCATCGTACTTAGGTAAGTCTAGCTTTGGGGTCATTTTTTCAATACGTGGAACATTATTTGCGGAAGCTCCGTTTAAGTGACTCTTGCATGGGATGATTCGGCAGCATGGAATTGTGGTTGTTCGTGTGGAACTTCATAACGTGTAGGTTCCCATCTGTTGAATGGGTTTGTGGATGGCTCTTGGACTAGGGATTTCATCCTGGAATACTTGTTAAATTGAGCCTGTTCGGTAGATGGGAAGACCATCTCTGGTGGATAGTCCTCTGTAGTATTCGGATCGTTAGGGCGATCCATGACAACTCATAAAGTGTCATAGGATGGTGGAAATAAACTCGTGGACTCTAATTACGGTGGATACGATTGTCGGAATGCGGTTGTTGTGGTCTGTTATGGGTTGATTTCGGTTTGGGATGGTCGATGGAGGTCGTTGAAGGCCGTAAATCGTAATATTGCGGTCTACTGCGGTTTGTGATGGTCAAGGATGGATGTGCATCGGTCGAAACTTGAGTGAGGCTCCTTCAGATCTCGACCGAAGCAGTTCCTTCAGACCTCGACCGAAGAAATCTGACACATCAAGGGCTCAAGAACATTTGGCACCATCCCCACAAGTGCACACACACGACCTACACTAAACTGCAATCTCTATGCGTTCCAAATGGTTCTTGAAGTTTCGCGCTCTACATCTTGACCGAGCCCATCACTCTGGTTTTGACCGAGTCTCTAGTTGTCCCGAGCCGAGTCTCTAGATGTCCTGAGCCGAGTCTTCAAGCTCCACACATGGCTGAGTCCCACGACTTACGTCTGGACCGAGCCAAATTCCATATTACATCGCGACCAAGTATTTGCGTTACATCTTGATCGACTCTCTTTAGTCAGATCTCGACCGAGTCTCTCAGTCAGATCTTGACCGACATATCTCGACCGAGTCCTTCAGTCAAATCTCGAACGAGTCCTTCAGTCAGATCTTGACCGAGTCCTTCCATCAAATCTCGACCGAGTCCTTCAGTCAGATCTCGACCGAGCCTCTCTATCGGATCTTGACCGAGCCTCCACGACAGATCTCGACCGAGTCCTTCAGTCACCAAGTCTCTCCACAGATCTTGACCAAGCCTTTGTGTCAGATCTTGACTGAGCCTTTACGTCAGATCTCGACCGACTCTTCCATAATTTTATTCTTTACTTTTCTTTGCTATGTGTCAGTGAGTGAATGTCTAGAAATTTGCGCACATAAATTATGGATTTTCGAGTCAATTTTTTTCATTCTGACTACTAAATGTGCATGCGTTTTAAAAAATCATCACATGCACCTTGTATCAGATTTGAATCCAAGGAAGTTTTAACCTTATTCAAAACAGTCTTCGCAATTTCTTTTTTTATTTTTTCAAACCGAGCATTTTTCATCATTGCCTTTGTTGACTTTCTCGGTAAAACATGACTTAGAGATTCTCTAATGCATGAACGATCTGTTAAATAGTTCTTTGCAACCAAACATGATCTGCAACAAACATATAAAAACTCAAATTATATTAAATAGATTGATAATGCAAATCAAGATTAAATGACAAATACAAATCAAATAAAAAGTTTATAAGAAAACATACTTAAATGCTCGAATCCTTTTTTTGTGATTGCCACTATGTGTGGATAAGTCATCAATATTCTTCATCAGTACTCTCTTTCTTTTTCTTTTCATCATTGTCTTTTTTAAAACTTGTATATCAACAATAGATTTTAAAGTGTCAGTTCGCAATTTCTCCATGGATTCTAACATTTCTTGGTTTGAGCCCCAAAGAGTTGTGACTGTAGCATTCAACTCTGATATAGCATGCTTGAGTGCAATGCTTTCAGCAATGGCGTGTTGCACATAACCAAGCAATTGTTGATTTGATCTTTGCAATTGTTGATTAGCAAACTGTGATTGATGATTAAGACAAAATACGCTATGCATTCCAATATTACGCAACCTTTGACAATATCCCAGTAATCTGCTATACAAATTTAAGAATATCAGTTACGGAGTTAAAATCTGGACACAAATTGGTAGTTGGATCATTAGGATAAATTGATCAATCCACCGACAAATCTATATTCTTATGATTATTCATTATCAATTCTCTAACTATTTTTGCAGCATTCTCTATAGCTTTCAAAAAAAATCTAATTAATTGGAGTGCATTCCATTGGAAGTGCAACAGACAAATGAAACATTGCCATTGTTGAAAGCTACAATCCGTAAATGCTTCAAACCACAATAAGTCTAACTTAATAGATCTAGCGTACCTTACTTTTGTAATGTATATGTCGTGCTGAAAAATCGTCTCGCCTCATATTTCATTGTAAGCATACAAATATTTCAAAAGTGCTCATTGTACTTTCGCTTCAGTTTTAGCAGTGAGCACACCAAGATTTACACTCTTAAAACTCTAGCCTCGAATTTTGAAACGAGCATGAAGAGAAGTTATTACATCTCATGCTTAACTAACTAATGTGTGAAGTTATCCATCGCATTCTCTCTCTATATAACCTCTCTCTAAAGTGAAATTTCTTAAAGGGCCCATTTGGGCCCATATTTCCCCTAATGAACCGATCCAAAACATACATGGTTACTTCAAATTTTACATAAATTGGGATTTTTAAATTCAGTTCTATATGGACCTAAACTGTGAAAATCGATTAAGCAGCTCCACCTTCCGATTGATGAAAACCCTTGCTCTAATACCACTGTAAAGATCGCCTAATGAAAATCCGGTTAGATCCTGTTGCATGCAACCAAAAGGACACGTGTGGAGCAAAACCACCCAATCAACATGAAATGGCTAGTCAATACCCTAACCACTTAACCCCCATGCCATGATGAATGAATGCAAGGGAGGAGGGGCTCTTGGCTACAAGGATCAAAATATCCAATAGGTAGATGGGCGAGTTTCCAATAGTATATATTCTCTCCCAAGATGAGAGAATATTCTTCTTAGGATTCCCATGCAACCTGGAATAGCAATTGACCTCTTATTCTTGCATTATAGCAGTCCAACACCATGCAAGTGCTCCTATGTCCAATTATAGGTCTGGACCCTCATATGATTATTAATTACTTTACTGGCCAAGCTCGAAATGACGAGGCATTTTTCCATGAAAATCAATTTAGACTATTAAAACACCATAAATGTTTGTGTATTTTATTTATGTGGGACATTTAAACTTTTAAGGTTAGATTAAAAATTTTGATTTTTTTGGACATGGGGTTCTATTTCTCCTTTTTGCAATTTCATTGGAATATAGAGAGTAAATGGTTGTTAGTTGTTGGTCAATACAATTTTTTTGAGAGGATTATTTGAATTCGTTCGAAATTTACTCACCTCCATTATCGATTCTTAATGCTTCAATTTTTTGTCTGTCTGAGTCTCATCATGCCCCTTGTAGATTCTGAAAAATTTGAGGGCTTCAAAATTTTGCTTCATAAAGTATGCAACAATTCTTCTTGAAAAATCATCAATAAAACTTATAAACTATTTTGCTTCCCCATAGCATTGTTGTTTTTGGTTGTGGCTACATAGCCAAAATGTGCTTCTTGAATCTTAGCACAATGCCACAAGGAGGAATGGGTTGCAACTCTCTTTTAGCCAGTTCATAGCTAACAGCTAAGGACCAAATCAATGTGCAAAAACTCTAATGTGGGCAGGCTTAGAGTCAGATTAGACCTAGTGTCCCAATTCCAATGGCCATTATTTGCATTGAAAACCAAGTGAACACACACACAACTATATTGAAATATAGCCAGTTCATAGCTAACAGCTAAGGACCAAATCAATGTGCAAAAACTCTAATGTGGGCAGGCTTAGAGTCGGATTAGACCTAGTGTCCCAATTTCAATGGCCATTATTTGCATTGAAAACCAAGTGAACACACACACAACTATATTGAAATATAGCCAGTTCATAGCTAACAGCTAAGGACCAAATCAATGTGCAAAAACTCACATGTGGGCAGGCTTAGAGTCGGATTAGACCTAGTGTCCCGATTCCAATGGCCATTATTTGCATTGAAAACCAACTGAACACACACACAACTATATTGAAATATAGCATAGTAGATATATTCTATACACTGCAAATCCTCACTGTCTCACATCAAAAGCAAATTAAGAGTTGATGTATACACGATTATGTTAAATTTGAATAGTAATATAATAGTGTACATCGTCCTGTCACGTGCGCATTTGTTGGGTCAAACTGCACTTCATGATTCGTGATACTTACTGTCCGACATCATTCAATGTCACTCTTAATTCTGGAGACGGACACGTATCACGTACCCTTTGATAATTACTCTCTTTATGGCAGCATGGCAAATTGCGTGATACCTGAATCTGTTGATGATCATTGCTCGATCTGTGGAGATATGGAGAGACAGAGAGAGCTGGTGAGGGGATGGATGGAAACTTGGAAAGCAAATGCAAGAGAGAGATAGCGAGGGAGAGAGATATGAACAAGTGAAGGGGTGCGGTTATCTGTTACGTGTCGAGCTTTGTTCTGTTTGAATACAAACGTAGACGGAGGTGTGGATAGTGGTAAGTCACTAACGATCGATCAGTTCGTACTGGATACTAGTTGATGGTAACTAGTGAGCTATTGGGTGGATGGAGGTGGTAGTTTTGCAGCTGTGATGTTTGTGTTGAGGTTGAATCCTTAGTGGGCTGGTAGATCCTTATCAGCATGATCAATTGTTTGCGTGACAGGGTGAGGGTCATAGTAGCTGTTTGAGCGTTTCAGAAGAACTAGCTATCTTAGATAGCTTGATGTCTTGTTCAGCTTGGAGTTTTTGCCAGATAGACGCTTCATGGTAGTGTGGCTTTTTGGTCGTGTGTCGTGTCTCCAGCTACTAGATGTAAGCTACTAGGCCAAGGGAACAGAATAACAAATGAGTCATTTCTTTGACTGCAGCCTTTAAAAGCGAAACGCTTTATACTCTGTACACACAATGCAAAGCAACCCTTTTCATGATGTGTTTGGTCTTTCAGAAAGTCTGATGGATATTTGCATTGACGGGTAGTTTTGTAATGTATCCACGATGCCTCTACTTCATGCCTTAATAGCTGCAATCCAGCATTCTTGAACATTATTAAGCCGTTTCATCTGCTTTAATGTGCTGTTCATCTATTCAAATGTGGTACTATCCTACTTGAAATCTTAGAATAAGGATGACTATCGCATGGCTGCAACATGGCTGTTCTGAAAATCCTTCTGAAGATGGAGCAAAGGATATTGAACAATACAGTGCTACGGAACTTCTGGACAAGCCTGAAGGGCTCTTGCTTTCGCCAAATAAAGATCAAGACGTCGAAGACGACAGATACTTATGGGATGATCAGCATGGTAGAACGCGAGGAGCTCCTGCAATGGACACCATATTTGAATCTCATGAGGAGGTTGCCGATTCCTCAGACGAGAAATTCCGTGATGTCGTTGTGGTTACGAATATGGCTAATTCTTCAAAAGAAAAGATGGCTACTTCTTCCTCGAGAAACTCACCAGAAGAACCTTCGAGCTCACACTCCACCGAACCGGCACTGGAAGATACGATCCACGCCTGGTAAAGGATGAATCATGCTGTACAGCTTGTTCAAGCATCATGAGCGCTGCGATTATTAGAAGCTAGAGAGCGACTTAAATTTTTGCATCACTCTTGCAGGTGCGAAGCTACTGGTTTGCCTACCACTGTTATAGTTCGCTTTCTTGGCCGAATATATAATCTACACAAGGTACATACAAGATTTTTTAGACGTTCTTGCCTCTAGAAGTAATCTACTGTTTTGTTTGGGATCGAGCTTCAATTGTTACAGCATAGCTAGGTAGTAAGTGCTTTGCTTACGCGACTACATTTTGGCCAAGCAAAGCGCGTGTGTTGTCTCAGTTCCCTCTGGTGTCCAGGAGTGGGTTTTTCAAACGTGCATTATCAACAGCAAGATATGTCGATCTACCGGAAGATTTCCCTGGAGGTATGGAGATATTTGAGCTGGTGATTAGCTTCTGTTACGGTAAAAAAATTGTGTTGCAGTCATGGAATGTGGCTGCGTTGAGGTGTGCATCGGAGTTCCTCGATCTAACAGAGGAGCATGGCAGGGAAAACCTGTGTGACATAAGTACTTCGTATCTTAATGAAGTTGCACTGCAAAGCTGGAAAGACACCCTTGTAGTGCTTCAAGAATGCGTTTGTCTGCATTCCATAGCTGAAGAGCTTTTTATTACTAGCAGCTGCATAGAGGCATTAGCTGTCATGGCCTGCTCGAAGCTGCTCAACTCCGAGGACAAACTGCTAACGCCACTGTTGAGTAGAGCAACTCGGGGCGGTGTCACTGACAGCGGGAGATTTATTTCTGCTGACTGGTGGATCCATGACATTTTGGAGTTGCAGTTGAAGGACTTTTCTCTATTGATGCTTGCTCTCCGTCGACATGGCATGGACGAGAAATACGTTACTCTGGCAATTGTTAAGTACACCGATAAGTTGGTTTTATCAATTGGAAATTCCCCTGGTGACAATTCTCAGTGTTTTGATTTGACTTCTGCTGAAGTTACTGAAAAATACAATCTGCGATGCTTTGTGGAAGAGATAACGAATTTACTGCCAACTAAGAAATATGCTATACCAACAGGCTTCTTCATCTCCTTACTCAAGTGTGCTTTAAACACAAATGCCACATCTGACTGCAAGAATAAACTTGAAACCAGAATTGCATCACAGCTAGAGGTTGCCACCATTGAAGATCTTTGGGCAATTAGGAAACTTTCTAACGATAGCAGCATGTATGCGTCCCACCTGTGCAGCACGAAGAGAATTGTTTCTCTTTTCCTCGAACAGCATCAAATATCTCCAGACAGTGGTTTTGAGGAGCTGCTGTTTCAGGGGAATGAAGTGAATTCCAGCATTCTGGCAGTTTCCTCGGTCTCCAAATTGTGGGACGAATATCTGGCAGAAATAGCAAAGGATTCTTGCCTCGATCCTCGGGAGTTTTCGGAGCTGGCAGATATGTTTCCTAGTTACGTTAGAGCCACTCATGACAAATTGTACAAGGCAATCGATATCTACGTAAAGGTTATAGCAACACTTTATAGCATCAGCTAGCTTACCTAAGTCCTTGTCTTGGATGGATTTTAGTCTTCGCAGTTTAGTGGCTTCATCCATATGAGCTCCTCCGTGTTCTAATGCTTGAGCTACAGAGTGTTACTTGAATTTGTTTGTTTTGATCAATCTATCATGAGATGGATAGATTTAACTTTGTGGTTTTTTGCAGGCTCATCCAAACATAACTACAGAAGAACGTTTTGGGGTTTGCAGAATTTTAAATTATCAGAAACTGTCACAGAAGGTTTGTACTCATGCTGTGCAAAATGAGATCATGCCTCTTAGAATGATAGTGCAAGCTATGTTTATGTCCCAGCTACAGACACGGTTTGTTCTAAATTGCAACTTGACCTTGAAGGGGAATACACGGACAGAAAGTTCGCCTAGTACAGAAAACATGAGCTCATTTCACAGGAGAGCTTGCAGTTGGCAATCACTGGAAGATTCTTTGAGCAGGAGCTCATTGCACAATAGAGCTTGCAGTTGGCGATCCCTGGAAAACTTTTCAAGTCCGGATCGTGTCCGCGAAGAAGCAGCACCCCTTGGGCTTGCGCTGCAGAGAGAAGCTGCAGCTTACAGAGAAGCTGCCTTTCTCAAAGATGACTTCAATGCAACAAAATCCAAGCTGAAAAGTTTAGAAGATGAACTGGCTCATTTAAAGCGTCGCCTATACGAAAAATCCAGGGTGAGCGTAGATGGAAACGGTCAGCCTTCCAAGATTTCCCACGAATCTGGAGGCCATACTGTAGGGAATATGAAACAATCGGGCATCTTTCCTGGGAAGATATGGCATGCTCAAGTGAAAGGGCTACATATCGGACAGAGGCTAAGTAAAACATTTCAAAAACTGGGTTTCAAACTGTTTTGGCTGAAGGGTAAGCAGACAGCCTGCACTGAGCTGCCTGAAAGAAGATCTTACTCTGAACGCTGGGGAGACCTTTTTGGAAAGAAGACATATCGATCGAATAGCTTCACTCACACATTCAATGATATCTGCATGAAAGTAGAGACTACTCCTGTTAGGAGAAGGAACCATAACAGGCATCACTCACTTTCCTAAAATGCAAATTAGGATCTTGTCTAGCTGTAGTCATATTCTGTCTAAGCCCAATTGTTCAAAGCTTTGGCATAAACATTTGAGATCTTTTGGCTCTTGCATTTGTGAATTACTGAATTGCGTGGGCCAAGCTCCTTGTTTCTGCTTTATTTGCTCTGGTATGGACTTCATCAAGCTTCATAATAGGCCACATAAATGTAAGGAAATCGGAGCTTAAGCTTATTTTGTTTGCTTTCATATAAGAAAACAGCACAACATTGAGATTATCTTTCTCTTCAGATTTTATAACTATGGGTTTTTCTGAATGTTGTTTTCCAACATCCCTAGAAAGTCGTTGCAGCTTGTAGGCTATGGACTAGAGAGCATGCACGAGCAGCCATAATAATAAGACTACCATTTGCCACCACAGCGACCATTGACTAGTCTGTAATGGGTACTTATTTGAGTAGACTATAATACTAGAACAGCTGAATGAGTGAATGCTTGCCATGATAGTGATTAGACTGGATTATTTTAAGTAGATTGTACTATGTAGTTTTAAACAGTTGTGAGAAGTTAGAACATAAAAGATATCAATACCTAAACTATAAATCTCTAGCATGTTACAAAAATAAAAAATCTTCCAAATGTTTCAATGCAGGCACAAATCTGACTTGCATAATGTGTCTGTACTTTGATTCTAAAGAGCTGAATTCTCAAAGCATAGTGAATTCGAGGAAGGTGAGCTGAATGCCACTGAATTGTGAAGGCTAACTAAACGCTAATAATAATGACTTCCCATGCACTTGTGAGTGTGCTTGAAACTTACACCCCTTTTGGCACCTATTTGCATTTCAAATAAAGGCAAAAAAAACCCCACTAACTATTACTAAGATTCACTAAGATTCGTTCTCCAAATTTACCATTGCAAGTGAGAAGTGTAATGAAGAAATTGTGACTTGTTCTAGCGATAGAAGGTAACATACTTCATCTAAGCACCACATGTTTTTAGAGCACTTTGTAGATTTGTCATACTAAATGTGTGTAAACATTCAATTCTCTTTATTTATAATATTAGAAAACCTCAAATCCTTCCACTACAACTCTCTTGTGACATTGGTACAACCCTCTTGTGACATTGGTGATCATGAACATTTGGTAAAATCCATCAATTGTAATTGGCCAAGTTTTTAAGCAACACAAAATCAACCACCCACTAATGAAAAGTATGCTTTCCAACATGCTTTCACACTTATTTTCTCACATCATAGTTTCCCATTGCATTATTCATTCTTAGCCTCAAAATCATAATCATGCCCGCTCATTATTTAAGCTCTTGTATCCATTGCATTACCATAATCATGCCCACCCATTATTTTCTTCATGATCACATTTGTGCTCACATACATGGACATGAAAAGCTAGTTTCAACTTTTGCTTATGGGACTATTGCAAAGGCCATGTGTTGCATAACTAACCCTACTTGTCATTGAATGCCTAATAGGTTGTAAATAAAAATTCCTATATATGGTTTTGGACCAGTCAATGTTCACAAACATGCCTTGTTTATCATGGATGACTTTCTCTCTGATTTATGCTACTTTTCTTAATAGAGTTCTCTTTCCATTTTCTCAATCATTTTGGGCCTCGAAGCCCTGATTTATATTAAGTTTTCTCAGTGTGTGCATTCACAAGTTTATCTTAGCATTATTTTGTAACGAGCCTAACAAAGAATTAAGATTTGTTTCAAAATATGGAAAAGATGCAAGGCTGAAGTGTCCTTCTCAAGATCATAACTTACCAAATTGGCATCCTCAATGCACTTCTAAATCCTAATGGGTGATGTGGCACTCTTGAACATGCAACATCTTTTTATTTATTTCTTATATAGCTCTCTCTCTCTCTCTCTCTCTCTCTCTCTCTCTCTCTCTCTCTCTCTTTCTTCCAATGATCCACCTAGTTAAGCAACCACAACCACATTGTTTGTTCATTCATTTATTGATATACAAGTTCTTAAAAAAGACCATGAATTACATATATGATATCATCCATGAGTATGCGAAGCCCTTAGTAGGGGAGACATGTATGTACATTTAGTTCTACCTAGTAGTCGTCACTCATGTGATGACCTTGGTAGGCACAATTTTTTCCAAAACCATAATTTTTTCCTCTACAAATTTTTATTTGTGAAGAGAGAGAGAGAGAGAGAGAGAGAGAGAGAGAGAGAGAGAGAGAGAGAGAGAGAGAGAGAGAGAACTTTTATGATGTCTTATTAGTTAGTGCTTGTAGGCACAAAAGACAAAGTAAGTACACCTCTCCTGCACCCATTATGATGTGTAAATATAAGTGCAATAGGACAGAAGGGGTAGTGAATGACCTATGCAATAGGTCACTCCTCCCCCTTCTCTCATCCTGCAACATAGGTACAAATATATTACATGAGGTGAGAGACATGCACAACTAGAAACCTTTGTGTTTATCCAAGCAGAATATCCGCGACTCGCAACAATTAGTCAAATTTCCAAATTTTTGTTCACATGGAACAACATGGATAATTGATGCAAAAATCCTTTTGAAAACAACTTCGGGCAGGTCCGTTGGTGCCTATGGTCCACAACGTCTAAAGTTATCCACACAAATACAAATTTGCTTTCCGGCACCTATTTGAGAGGGATTGGGCCATGCTTGGCCACGACAATTCACGTAATTACCTTGGATTTATATATTATTGTAATTTCATTCTATTCAAATTATTAAAATTTCCTATTATTATTAATCTTTTTTCTTGTTTCTTGCCTACCTTGTATCTCAAACACTGCAATATCAAAAGTTTTTAAATATTCATATATATTTAATTGAGGCCATTGAATCCTATATGTAATAAATTTATAAATTTTTAATTAGCAATGAAGAGTAGCTTACCACTGATGATGCAAAAGCTTAATATAAAAAGAAGGGTATAGGAACCTTAAGAATGTAAGCTTCAGATTTTTTGAACTAATCTAATTTTAGATGTATTTTTTTTTATTAACTTCTTTTGTAGTATGTAGGCTTAGGATTCTTTGAATAAGTCTATTTGATCTAATATATTTAGACTCTTTTTTTAGTCTACCTTTGGGAACAATGTCTCCCTCAAGCCTACCCTCTTTCGGGCCATCCCCTATTCTAAATAAATGAAATGACAGATTGCAAAATAGGATGTGAACAAAAACAAGGTGATTAATACATTTGGAGAAGCTTGGTCTTTTGCAAGTCATTTAAATAGTTAAAAAAAACCTATTTATATGCTCAAACTCAGCCAAAATTAACACCTCAACAAACAAATTGTCACAATAATTTAATTTTACCATGACAAAGCTTACAAGGCTTACTTTTGAAAGCCGCCTCCGCCACCACCATCACCATCCAAAGTGCCGATTGAATTTTTTTTTTTGAATTGAAATAGGTTTCAATCCTTTCACAAAGTTTCAATTGATGATGAATCAATAGGGTGGCTGTGTATGGCCAATGCTCTCGGGAAACCTTTTTTAAATCATCCTAAAAAAAGATCTACATTTTTACAGTTTCTTAAAATTCTAAAGACTTTTACTTATAAACATGTTAACATGTACTATGCAATGGGTCGGGCACGTGCCATTCTGCCCGGTAAGGATTTCCAGAAATTTTTTATTGGAAAGTCAGACCGGGTAGAATGGCTTGTACCCGACGCTTTCCATTGCGTAATGGATACTTTAAAAATTTCTACATGCTCATTATGAGGCATAATGAGCATCCTTCATAATGAGCAGTTTAACTTTTTCAACCACTCGAACCCTGCCACATGGCAGTCTGGCACCTACTGACACCTAATGTGTAGACGGGAATGGGTAGCAATTTTTGTTTGAAAAAAACAGACGGCTATTCTGCTTTTTAATTTGTTCAAAAAGTTGGCAAAATAAGCACAAAGTATCCATTACATAGTAGGTAATGGCCATTGGGAGGGCCATTACTATAAATAATCCAAGACCCATCACCAAGTGGCGAAGGCCACGAGCTGTTCGGGGACCAGATAATTTGTGGTAATGGTCCGACCAATGGACCATTACCTCACGTAATTGCAATTCGGCTGATATTTTTAGGCCTCTCTCTCTCTCTCTCTCTCTCTCTCTCTCTCTCTCTCTCTCTCTCTCTCTCTCTCTCTCTCTCTCTCTCTCACTCATGGATTCGTCCTCGTTATTACTTACCCAATCTTACTATCTAGCATACGGACCGATGCGTATGTATGGGCTTGCCGAAAATATAAGGTTTCTGACTTATCTAAACTTCGATAACATTTTTTTTTTTAAAAAGCTTTCTTTTAAGAAGAAAAGAAACTCAAGTTTGAAGTTTTTAAATTTAAAAAGCCTAAAGGAGGGAAATGACTCTTCCCACCTAAAAGTGACCTTCCAAGAAACCTTACAAAAAGCCATTATATAATCATACAGTTTCTACACTTGTTCCTCACATTACTTTGAAGAGTTTTCTGCTTCCCACACATTGATGCGCCCTACCGCATCGCCTCTCTATGAAAACATTTGTAAGTCCACTCCGCTTATATGTCTTTTCAATGCTGAAAACGTAACTAACCACATTTGTTGTCACTTTGCTGAAAAGATAGTACTCTCACAGAAAAACAACTATGGCAGCATCTCAAGAAGTTTCGTCTGCAAATATTCAGATATGAGACTTCAGTATCAATTTAGATGCAAACATTACGTCACACGAACAGGCGGTGTTTTTTTTTTTTTTTAATTCTCATTTACGTTTCTTCAAAATGCTTCTCCCTTTCTACAAAAAGAAACGACTTTAGTCAAAAACACTATTGCTAAATAACTTTCAATGAAACCTCGGTCAATAAACTGTACGGTAAGGGCTCCAATAAAACAGTCTTAGACAACATGGATATGTGTAAGGCACGTTGGCTCTACGAGAGGGTTAGAATAGCACAAAATTTGCCCTAAGACCTGGTAAAGACATTGGAAACCACTCACTCAATAACCCAATCTGTCTAATCAAAACAGTGTCCATATACCATGGTCGTTATAGGATTCCGATATAACGATCATGGCATTGTCTTACCTTACCCGTCAAGTGTCACTCTAGACCTTTGGTGAGATACAACTGGAAAGCATGGATATGCTCAGGAGTATGGCCAATAGTGCGTGACATACCTCACTCTGTAAGGGTCACTTGGGTCAGTATAGCATGGATTTGCTATGATACCAACACACGTGTCCACACCAGGTCTTTTGGCTAAGTTAAACTTTAAACAGTTACAACTTTTTCATACCCGTATATGCATAAAACGAACTGATATGAACCAATTGCCCGTAAGCTGATCAGTATGGCACTCGCCCTGATCCGATAATATAACGGCTTGGCCTATCGCTAAGACATTGTGTGTTTGGGAAGACTGGACTATGTTTTAAAATGCTATTCAAAGTTGTTAAGTAGTATAACTTCTTTTGGACATGAATAACAACTGTCGTTAAGCTATGACACCTGTCTTCCTCACGAAACTAACTTGAGCGGTTTTGTTTCGTGGGATGGTTGCAAATATCAACTAGACGTCTTGAAAGTGGTTATGGTTTAGGGTGCTTTCTAGTGCTGTATTTTACTTTTCAGGTGTATTTTACCTTGTTGGATTATGAATAAAGGCTTCAAAGAACTTCAATCTTGCTTTGTCAAGAGGAACTAAGTGCAGTCTTGTATCTCTCTCTCTCTCTCTCTCTCTCTCTCTCTCTCTCTCTCTCTCTCTCTCTCTCTCTCTCTCTCTCTCACACACACACACACACACACATTTTGATTGAAAACGAGGAAAAAAAGATGGGCTCAATATTATGCAAACTAATATAGGACCCAAAGTGACCCAAAAATTAGCCGAACAACAATTAAGTAGTAGGTAATGGCTATTGGGAGCGCCATTACTATAAATAATCCGAGACCCGGCAGCGAGTGGCGGAGGCCACGAGCTGTCCGGGGACCGGATTATTTGTGGTAATGGTCCGACCAATGGACCATTACCTCACGTAATTGCAATTCGGTTGATTTTTTTAGGCCTCTCTCTCTCTCTCTCTCTCTCTCTCTCTCTCTCTCTCTCTGTTGCGGTGTCTCTCCCTCTCCCTCTCTCTCCCCCTTGCTACGCTCTCTCCTCTCCCTCTCTCGTGCTCTCTCTCTCTCTATATATATAAATCTATATATATATATATATATATCTTCCGCACTCTCTCTCTCTCTCTCTCTCAATCTCAATCTCTCATTTTGATTAAAAACGACGAAAAAAAGATGGGTCCAATATTATGCAAAATAATATAGTGCACAAAGTGACCCAAAAATCAATCTAACTTTAATTAAGTTTATATAAAAAATTGTCATAAATTTCATGATACCAATTTTAAAAAATAATGCAATTCTATTTTTATATCTTCCCAAGCGCCGCCCTTTCCATGAGTTTGAATGACTTTAATACTTGTAATGGTATGTTCATATATACGGTGTACGGTACGTGGTTTTCAAGATACGTAGGCTGCAACCGCTTTGTAGCTGCATCTTTCACGCAGCCTGTCCTAGAAGCATCAATCAACTTCACATTTAATTCAAAATCGGGCGCCCATCTCGCCCAATAACAGTCATCAAGCATTTGAATTTTGGGATTACAATCTATTTAGGAATCATCAACAAAACTTTCAAAATTGATCTGAATACAATCAATTTAGGAATCATAAGCAAAAGCTTTCAAAATTGATCTGAAATCGCATGCTGCTAATCTCCCTGCCATAAAAATATAGAACTATCATTTCAATCTTCACAGCTTCAGTCCACGTTTTGGAAGATATGAGCGCTGATGGTGTCATGTTTCATATTTCACGCAGCATGTACCGAAAGGATCAATCAATTTCACATTTATTCAAAATTGGGCGCCCATCTTGCACTTTACAAGTCAAGCATTTGAATTTTGGGGCTACATTTATTTAGGAATCGTCAACTAAAGCTTTCAAAATTGATGTGAATGCGCACGCTTCTAATCTCCCCTGCCTAAAAATACAGGACCTGCACCATTTTGATCTTCACAGCTTCAGTCCACGTTTTGGAAGATATGAGCGTTGATGTTTCGTACTTGACGCATCGTTCTTTTTGGGTCAGGACTCAAGGAGACTCAGGACTCACCATATATGCACCCAGACCCAGCTTAAAACTGCTTGCTGTTCAAACTCTAGTGACAATAGTTTTAGATCAAAACCATCAGCGATCAGTGCATAATGGGATCAACGAACAAGCCTATTTGCTGTCGTCGTTTCCTAGGGAGGAGATTGAGATCACCCACATTCAGCCTTCCCAATTTTGAACCCATAATTTAAGTCATGGAGGCCAGTGTTTTGGAAACCCTTTCCAATTGCCTGCATTTTTTCAGAAGTTGTGGATTTCTTAGATTTTTAGCTTTCTAAATATTTCATCTCAGATTTTTTGATGTTAGGGTAATAAATTATTGTATCAATTCAATAAACCTATGTAACCTAAGTTTTGTGAGGATCTAATCTTCTATACACAAATTTCTCTCATATGGAAACTACATCCAAAAAAAAATTAGGTCGTTTTTTCAAAAGTCAACTTTCTATAAGCTTTTTTTTTTTTGAGATAGGTGCCGGTTCCATTCGTATACTTTGATGACTTTGCTAAATAATGGTGTAGCGGAAGGCCCTGTCCTATGTAATAGCTACTAGGTTTTTTTATTTTTAATTTTTTTAAATCTTTTTAGATATAAGGCCCCAACATGTGTAATAACTACTAGGTTTATTAATTCTAATTTATTTAAATCTTTCTAGATATATAAAGCTTAACACAGGTAAGGCAATGCCTAACGCCCAATTCAACTTTTTAAAAATAAAAAGTGATATCGTACTAATTTGTACGGTAATCATAATCTATTTATTTTTTATTTTTTGAAGTGAATCATTGTGCCATGTAAGGGTGTCATTTGTCTTCCTTTGGTTTGCTATCACAATGGATCGTAGGCTGGTGTGTTGTGGTTCGTTGTGGTTGACTCTTTTCATTGTTTTTCGTATGGGAGTCCTTGCGGACTTGTTGCAATGCGTTGCATTTAATTTACGTCGACTTCGTAATGCAGGACTTTATGGTTTACTTCAGTTCACTTCGTAAGTAACCGTAGGCGAGACCCTCAAGATTTACTTCGGTTCATTTCGTAATTGACCATAGGCAAAATTCCTTGCGGTGTCTTGCATGTTTAGACTTTACGTGTATTTTTGCAGACTGTGTAAAAGATAATGTATTTTTGTAGAATGTTTGAGAGAGAAATTTTCTTTGAAGTGATAAGGAGGGTGAAAAGGATGAGTAGGAGTAAGATTAAACTCCAACAATCTCCCTTAAGCTTACTACTATGAATCTGAATTCAAATTGAGACTTAACAATCCTACCATAGTATAAAATTTTTCCCTTGACAACGGTTTTGTCAAAATATCAACCAACATATTGTCTGTATGACATTAGCTTAGTACAATATCCTTGTTCGAGCGATACAACTCTACTTATCGCATTGAAGTATAGAAGGGCCAAATTGCGAAAATTGTAGATTCTGATGCAATCTTCTAAGCCATATGATCTCCTTTACTACTGGTGTAGCTGCAACGTATTCAGATTCCATAGAGGACAACGAAATGCATTCATGCTTTCTATTGTTCTATGAAATGGGTCCTCCTGCAAGGAAACAGATATACCCAGACGTGGAATTTCTCGTATCAACGTCTCCTGCCCAATCAAAATATGTATAGGTAACAAGTGTAAGTGCAACATTTGTATTTCTATTATAGCGCAAAGCATAGTGCTTCGTCACTTGAATGTACCTCATTAATCATTGTAGAGCCTTCCAATGTTGTAGGCCTGGATTGGACATATATTGCGACAATGTGCTTACTGTATAAGCTAGGTCTGGACGTGTGCAGATCATAGAGTACATTATCGATCCGATGATGGACTGATAAGGATATCTGCTCATCTCCTTTTGTTCTAGGTCAGATATGGGACACATGTCTTTGGATAGCTTGGATCCATTGTTGTGTCTATCAACTTACAATCCTCCATGCCATATCTACGAAGTACATTGTTCAGATATGATTCCTAGCTTACAATAATGCTTATGCTTGCATGATCTCTAGTGATATCCATACCAAGTAGGTAATGAACTGGCCCTAAGTCAGTCATTTTAAACTCTTGTGATAGTAGAGGTTTTGTCTCGTGCAATAACTGAGTTGAGTTGCTGATGATTAAAAAATCATCGACATATAAAGCTATTATCACATAGCTTGAGCCTTTAGTCTTGAGATACACATTTGAATCTGTAAAGCATGAAATAAAGTGAGGTGATTGCACATCGATCTGAGCTCTATGGACTTCGCTAGAACTGATCAAAGATTTTCAGCCATAGGAACTTGGCGCCGGCTGGATTCTGGTCACAGTGGCACCGGGAGTGGCGCCAGGGGCAACAGGGGTGCTGCTGGCGCCGAAGACAATGTTGGCGTCGGTGGCGCCGAAAGTAAAGCTTGTAAAGGTAACTTTACAACACTTGTTTTTCTAGTAAGCAATTTTCATAGACAGTCTGATTTCTACTAGAGACAACAATAATACTCATATCCTTGACCAAGCTATTATGATGCATATATAAGATCGACCTCGAGTTTAAATGAGCTAATCTTTGATACCAAACATGAGCATTAGAATTACTCACAGAAGTAGTAAGTTCATATTCACGATCCAAGATATATAAATTTCTTTCTCTGTGTGCAGAGAGGATATCATTATTGTTCTTATCCAAAATGGTACATTGTTTTGAATTGAACAAGGCTCTACAGCCTTGATCAGTAAGCTTGCTGACTGACAATAAATTCTTTGTCAGTTTGGGTACGTACAGTACATCCTTAAGCAAGATTGATTCACCATTTGGAAGATAGAGGCATATTGATCCTTTGCCTCCAATTTGCAGTGTGCTTGAGTCACCAAAGTAGACATACTTCAAATGTGCTGGTGTGAAATCTTCGAATAGGAATTTACATGGTGTAATGTGTTGAAAAGCATCGGAATCGAGATACCAATCCATGACATCTCTAATGGGTTCGTCTTGTACCATTAGCGTCTTTTTATCTTTTTGAGAATTCCTGACAGAGTCAGAGCCTCCTCCTTGGTGCTGTTGCATATTCTCTTTGGCTTTGTTGTGTTTGAGGATCAGATAGTCTTTCATGTTGTGATTATATCTTTTGTAGTATCTATAAAATAGTTTAGTCTTGGCAGGTTGTTGCTGTCGACTGTTCTGCGGTTGTTGCAGTTGCATTGAATCTGACTGCTCCACCTTCGTTTTTTTGTCCTTGAAGTTCTTCTTCTTGGAACGTTGCTTATTTGGGTACAAGGCCATTGACTTGGTAATCGTCGAAGATAAGCTCTTTCTCCGTACTTCTTCCTATAATAAGCTTGTTGTCAACTTCTGTAGAGACAGTGCAAGAGTATTGTTCAAGAGAAACACCAAATTGTCGTAAGAGACAAAGATATCATACACTTCATCTTTGCTCTTCAGTAAATAGATCCAACAAAATCTACTAAAATCATCAATGAAAGTGACATACATCTTAGCTCCACTATTGCTAGTTGTATAATTCCATGAATATGTACAACTTGAAAAGGCTTTGTAGATCTAGATATAGATCTAGTATAAGGTAATCTATGTGACTTTGACAAAGCACAAGACTCACAAACATGATTGATACTTTAAGGAACTTGGAAGACCTATCACAACTTGCTTTCTAGCCATTACCTCCAATGACTTGAAGTTAAGGTGTCCCATCCTTTTATGCCAAACCTCTTGAATAGGTCTTTGCTCTCTTGCAACACATCCAACTTGGTTAGCAATAACACAAGCATCTAGTTTGAACAACTTCCCTTGTCTTTTACCTTTTGCAATCAAGATATCCTTTCTTTTGATCATACAAGCATTTCCATCAAACTCAACTTTGAGGCCTTTACTTAGCAATTGACTCACACTAAGCAAATTCTTGTAATAGATGGAATGAACAAAACATCATCCAAATGAACATTCCTATTTGTAGAGAGAGAAATAGGAATTGTGCCAATCCTTTTGATTGCACACTCACCATCATTGGCCGTGTAGATCACCCTCTTGTCATCTCCATATGCTAAAGTGAAATACTCTTTGTGAAAAGTCATGTGTGAACTTGCTCCACTATCAATCCACCATGGATCTAGATCCCCATCATTAGCAAGCATACATGAAGATATCACAAAAGCATCATCATTTGCATCTTGAACATCCAAACCATCCTCATCAATAGAAAGATTACCTTGCTTGTCTCCTTGATCTCTCTTCTTCTTGTAGCACTCACTTGCAAAGTGTCCTTTGATGCCACAATAGAAGCACTTGAGCTTTGATCTATTTTTCTTTTTGCCATTTGAAGAAGCCTCCCCTTGATCTTGCTCTTTAGACCACTTACTTTTGCTTTTGCCCTTGAATTTATCCTTGATAAACATGAGTTGGATAAGAGTTACTATTGTATCGACTTTGACACTGGTTGTTGAAGATTAGGGATACCTTTGAAACCATTTGTTGCACATTACATATGTTGTGTGTAAATGTTTCTCTCAATTGAAGGTAAAATTGAGATCCATTATATAGAGGCAAACTCTCTTGATTCACTTCTCCTATACATCATAAAAGGTTGATAGTTAGAAATTCACATGCCCATGAAAAACTTTTGTGATAGTTACAAATTTTGACCAATTCATTGAATCTATTTATCATATAAAATGATTGTCAAGAATGTCTTTACAACACATCTTATGCTCACTTTAGGCAAGGATAATTTTACAATGCATCTTATGCTCACTTTAGGTAAGGATAATCCAACTTTAATGCAAAGGAATGATATTTTTAGTGACTTGGTTTGGGTGATTTCATAATTTCCATCTTTGACTTGACTATAATAACTCTTTGTAACTTCAAAAATCAACTAAACCACCGCTAGAAGTCCTCACAAAGGCCATTATAGATTATTGGAAAGAGGTGTGTAAAAGATAGGTTGAATAAGATTTGATTAAAGAGAATTCGAACAACAAGAATATAAACTTATCGTGCATAGCAGAATAAACTATCTTCCTCTTTCTCTATGCATGACTACGCCTATCAATTTCGAACAAAAAAATCACGTTCGATCTTATAGTAACTAACTTTGAAATCATTAGTACTACAATGATTACGTAGCCAAACATTAAGGCATTGAATTATCAGACAAATAATCAATCTCAAATAATTACAGAAACACATACAATTTGAGACGAACCTGAACGCAATAAGAAGATAGTATTGATTCAGTATGAAAACGAAACAAATGTAAATGAGTACAACAAGTTGCGGATCAAAGCCGCGTACTCTAAGCTATCTCTGAGCCGATAAATATAAGTCTGAATTAAATGCAACTACTGATAAGCAGTAAGTGCAATAGCAATCTATAATCAACTTTAAAGAAGTGAGCTAGAATGCTCAAGAGTGTTCAAGCTCGCAGGCTTGAGAGAGAGCGCTAACTATTCAATACTCGATGTGATTATATAATATGGAAATATGAACAACTATCTATACTTAAGAAAATGCGTTAACGTCCAATAGTAGGACAACTAATTAGGTCATCAATCATAATGGCCAGTGAGCCATAGTGAGCTAGCATCCATCCAATTAGGACTTCTCAGAAATTACTTGCCGATGAATCAACGCAAGATGGTGGCTTTAATCGTAAACAGTATGTTTGCAGATTTGAACGTAAACTGTAACTCTGTAGAATGAACGTAAACTGTTATGCGAAAAATTCGAAAAATGCGAAGGTCTTTGCCAAAGTGTCATGTGCCACATCCCAAACTAATAGCAATAGCAATGAAGTAAAGCTAGAAGCAAGAAGATAACAAGACATTCATGATAGCATATCAATAGAAAGCTAGAAACAATGAGATCACAATGGAATTGCATTAGCAATTAAAGAAAGAGTACAATCAATGGAAATGGAACATTGATTCATGTGGATAGGGCACATGAGACCTAGCAATGGAGATCCTTATGGCTTGCATTCACAAGGACGCTAGAAGCTCTCACTTGCGAGTGAGCCAAAAGATCCACAAATTGATGTCTCTTGCCTAGTTATAGACAATGCTCTCACGTAACTAAACTTAACTATATTGAGGGATAGTTAGCCCTTGTTAAGTGTTATTTAGACTACATTGGGCCCTTAGTGGCCTATTATCCTTATTAATTACTTTGGAGGGCCTAAAGAGAGAATCGCCTTGTTTTTAAGGCTAATAGCTCATTTTGGGCCTACAAAGCTTACATTGGATATTATCTTGCATGTATAAACATAGATGTACTAAAAGTACATGAAATTCTCCCTATTTAAACATTTTTGTCCTAAAAAATGAAAATGCTTGTCCGATAAGCTTGATCGCCTCGGTTAAGTAGTCATGATTGAGGACGTGTTGTTGTAGAAAAATTACTGCTTCATTACAGATCCCAAGCTGTTGAATTGAATCCATTTTTCTAGCTTCAGACTGTAATCCTTGTTCCCATGAAGGAGAAAATGATGGTCGAAGAAGAGATGGATGAAACACCATATTGTTTTTTGACAACCAAATCGCAATATTCTCTTTTATCTACTTCTTTAGCATCATATTGGATGATCTATCCAATTTCTTTAGGATCGTATTTTGGAATTGCATCCGACTCTACTGACCTAAAGATTTTGTCATGTTGTTGGATAATCGCTTTATTGTTCAATCCAAGTGCTTCGATGATAACCATAAATATTCTTGCATTTGAATTGTTAATATCCGACATTAGAGAATTACTGTCATGACCAATTTCCAGTTTAGGGACTAATAAGCTTTGATTGATCATTTATGGAAATAACAAATGATATTCTGGATGGACATTCATTTCCAAGAACATCGAGTGAATGAGATGCTTGCAAAAAGTGATGATATCTCTTTCACTCAAAGTCTCTGCAAAAAATCTTTCGTAGATTACATCATTATGTTCAGAAATATTAATAACTTCAATATTTTCAACCACAAAGCTGGAAACTTTGATTATTTGTCTTATCTCATATCTAGGACTATTTCCATCTTGTATATTACTAGTTTCATCACATTCCGTTGTGCACTCTCTATACTGAATGTGAAATATTCATATAGATCAGTTTTATTCTTGTCTATTAATTTCATTTCACAAGAAGTATTAGACAAGTCTTCCGGTTGAACGTGATGCAATGGTTCTTGTGATCTCAAGGAAGATGAGGTCCTTGAGAGTGATTTGTCTCATTGACAACTTCATTGTCTGAATTGGCCTTTGCACTGCTCAATTGAAAATCAATATTGAAAACAAAAATATTGTCCTCATATTCCTCCGCATCGTCTTCGTGATTCTCAGTTGATTTTTTGTGTCCTTGCATTGACATTATGCTCGCATTTGGAATTGTCTTGTCGATTCAAATCAGGAATTACATTTATGTTGCTGATCCTGTGTACATTCCATAGCACTACATAAATGTTGATTGGCCATCTCTTGTAAATTCAATGGGAAATCAAGAGTTGTGGATGAAGTTGGTTGATCTATTTGCTGAACGGGCTTTCCCATTGTTGATAGTTGTACTTCTTCATCATGTTGCACTTCCACTTCATTCACTGATGTTGTTGATGAAGAATTATCTTTATCATCGTTTCGTACTTCCAATTCATCCTCTGATGATGTTGATAATGATTCACCACAATCATTTGGCCTATTTTTTTTTCCAGATTCATATCTCCAAAGTGCGCTCTAATGGTGTTACGTATTCAAATGCAGCTTCACGTTGACTCTTGTTTAGTTCATGTTTTATGGTATGAACATGAGATCTCATGTTAAATAGTGACACTATCCAAGTCTCATGAATATATCCCTAGATAAACAAGTTCTTACCTCATGCTTCAAGCCTAAAATAAAGTGCATTGTGTTGAATTCCTCCACCGAATAACCATATTTGTCCATTATCTGTTGGAAGTTATTGTAATAAATCTCAACAGTAGACGTTTGCTGGGCAGAATGCCATATTTGGCCATCTGTACATTCAAATTCTTTGATGCATTTTTGTACAAATGTTGGCCATTTATTAGCAGTAACATTAGGTTCTTCACACTGCATCCAATATTGCCACCAAATTTTTGCAGACCCATCAAGGTATGTTCTTGCAAATTGAATCTTGTCATGGTCATTGCGGCGCCTACGACCGACCCACCTACCACGCGATGCTTCATCTCTTTCTTCACGGGCCCCTGCTCTCATGCCCCACCTCTCTCTCTCTCTCTTCTCTCTCTCTCTCTCTCTCTCTCTCTCTCTCTCTCTCTCTCTCTCTCTCTCTCTCTCTCTCTCTCTCTCTCTCTCTCTCTCTCTCTCTTGTGGCGCTCAGCCAGCACGCTCCACCTCCCTGAAAAATTAAAAATTAGAAATTAGCAAAAACAAAGCTACAAAAACAATAAACTTATCAAATCTGATGAACTCCACATAGAATCATCATGAATTTAGGATCTATGCTCTGATCGAATTTGCCGTTGATATGTTGTTCGTCGAGAGTAGATGAGCTTGGACCTTTAATAGGAATAGTCGACTGAGGAACCTTGAAGTGTCGGATGAGACCGAAGAGTCGGCTATATGGGCTTTGCCTTTTCCCTTGAGGTCAATAAACTGATCTTCGATGAAGATGGCATTCCGGCTAGTGAATATCTTTGACTCGATAGGATCAAATAACTTGTAGGCTTAATTTGAAGTAGTGTAGCTGATGAAAATACATTTGATACTCTGGAAGTTGAGCTTCTTCCTGAGATCATGAGGAATCTGCGCATAAGCAGTACATCCAAAAACTTGTAAGTTTGATAAAGACGGTTTGGTACTTGTCCAAACTTCGAATGGCGTTTTGTCTGAGAGATCTTTAGTAGGACATCTGTTTCGAATATAGTTTGCTGTTAATACAACTTCAACCTAGAAGGACTTCAGAAGTGACGCATGTGATAACATGCGAATCGGACTAAGGTTATGTTTTTTCTCTCAGCAAGACCATTTGACTGAGGCGAATATGAGGTAATGTATTGTTGCTCAATGCCGTTGTTAAGGCAATACTCCTTGACTTCGGTGGAGATATATTCTCCCCCATTGTCGGACCTCAGTGCTTTGATTCGATTGCCAGTTTGATTTTCTGTATGCTATTTGAATTGTCTGAACTTGATGAAAGCCTTTGATTTCTACTCAATGAAGTAAACAATTGTTCTTGAGAGAATTCGTCAATAAAAGTAATAAAGTACTTTTCATCTAGCAATGAAGGAGTTTGCATAGGTCCACATATATCTAAATGAACAACATCTAATAGACCTTTTGCTACATGCCTATGACTCGATCTAAAAAGGATCATAGTCCACTTTCCAAGAATGCAGCTATGATAGACAGGGAGATCGACTTTGCCAGAAGGATAGTCGAGATCAAGTGCTAGGGATTGTCTGGACATGTTCGAAACATATGCATAATTCAAGTGTCCTAAGCGATGATGCCATAGTAATGAAGAGCAAGGATCTTGTTACTCCTATCGATAATTCTGCATTGATCAAACTCAAACTCCACCTTATGACCTAAATTTTTGACTCTACTTACTGATAATAGATTTGTAGAGAGTTTAGGAACATACAAGACTTTTGACAATAGTTTGAATTGATCATGCTGGATTCTTAATCTTATAGTACCTTCACCTTCGATAGTGTGAGTGCTATCATCACCAAGATGAACATACTTCTTTGTGCTGTAAGGCGTATATGAATGAAAAATCTCATGATGATTGGTCATATGTTGAGTAGCTCCGGAATCCAGAAACCACGAATCCGAATTCACGTATTTGTCATTGACCATAACAGCACCTTCGTCCATTTCGACTTCAGGAGATGCCATAACTTTATTTGCTTGTTGATCAGGTTGCTTGGCTACATTCTTCGCTTTGAGAATTCGGCAATCCTAGATCTCATGGTTATTGTGTTTGCAATACTTGCAAAACATCTTCTTCTTCGACGAATGTGGATTTGATGATTGTTCTTGATTTTGAGTCTGTTTCTGATTCGATGTAGATTGCTTGGAGCTTTTCTGCTTCTGTCGTTTCGAGCTCTTGTTGGCATATAGAGCATGAGACGAAGAGGTAGACATAGTGTCTTGACTTCTTCAATTATCTTCTTGCAGCAACATAGTGATAACTCTGGTAAAAGTTAAGTAAAATAATTCGACATAGATCAAGTAAAATGATCCTAGTGATGCAACTAAAGGATCATGTTGGCATTTACTTCATATATTTGAAGTGATGCAAAGATCACTAAAAAAGAACATTTTATAGTAGCCAAAAGAAAAAAAAGGCAAAAAAGAAAATAGAAGAAAGGGTTTTAGGTCATGAACCTATTAAACTAAAACCCAAAACGTTTATTTTGTTTTTGATCAAATCTTTCTCTCTTTCTTTCACCTCTCCACAAATGCTGTGGTTTCTCTCTCTTTCAGATCAGTTCTGCATCGCCTCGATCGACAATCTCAAGGCAATGCCTGGATCATAGTCTGCACTAAGGGGAAGATGCGGCTGCTTCTGAAATCTGCCTTTGCAGCTGCGAGCAGGCGATACAGGCATGGATCGTTGGGATGCCAGAAAGAGGCTCAGTTGGGCGCATTCTCCTCCTGGGATCCCCGAAGGAATTATTCGGTGGCAGCAGCGAACTCGGAGGGCTCAGAGGCGGGCGTGATTGATCCGTCCGTGATCAGGAACGTAGCAGTGATAGCCCATGTGGATCATGGGAAAACTACTCTCATGGACAGGCTTTTGAGGCAGTGCGGAGCCAACGTACCTCGTGAACGTACTCTGGACTCTATTTCTCAGGAGCGAGAGCGCGGGATCACCATCGCCTCAAAGGTAGCAGAGATGCCTCTGTGTCTTTTTTTTTGGAAAATTGGAAAATTTGGCTTAAGATTGTTTGTGAGGATCCATATGTAAATTGAAACTTATCAGTTTACGAACTAGATAATTTGAGTATCGATGCATATTATGGAAATTATTAGTGAGTAGCGCCTCTATGAGACGATGAGCTGCCGTCAATAATCTCCATAATATGCAGAACAGTTCATTACTACCAAATGACTAAGTTTGACTAGTTCTTATCTATAAACTTGTTACCTAGCCTTACATAAAACCCAGAAGAGTAAAATTGATCAGTGTAATATCATATAAGCATCTATAACTTCAAATTTTCTGAACTTGAACAAGCTAATTTCTATAAAACTGTATACTATGTAATCACCAGAGATCCATTTTCGCCGAGTTGTGTACTTTTTGGCATATATCAAATGCTTGCACAAGCAAGCTGGCAACTTTGGACTAGTATGACTAATAAGAGTAAGTGAGTAGATCATGCTTCCTAAGTTAGCTATCATATTTTGATGATTTTCGTTGCAATTATTTAGGTTTTTACTAGCATTGAGGTGACATTTTATCATTGACAAGATGCAATCCAAATTTTTTGTTTTTTCTTCTTGGAGGTAGCTCATTTGGAGTCTAACCATGGGACAAACTAGTATGATCATAGTTACAACTTGAACTTGCACTAATTCCTAGAAAGCACGACAAATCTCTAGTATTTTGTTCTAGAATGTTAGACAAGATGTTTGATGGATTCAGGGTTTAAATTTGAGACTAGTGTATTTGGTGCTAGGTTGAGGAGTTGGTGGCAAAGTTTTAGTTGACTTACTATAGGCTTGTTGATCAAGAGGGGTACATACTCGACATGATTTATGATATGAGTTCATCGACACAATTGCCTATTGCACTACTATCAAAGGAGGTACTAGTGCATTGTCAAAAGCTTCTTTTGTCACATTTGGATGATTTCATTCGTCCCTTTTTTTGTTCCATTTACAATTTGAAAATGATTCATTATTTTTAAGAGTTGTTTTAAATTTGCTACAACATGGCACGGATAGATGCCAAGTAGCTTCAACTGTGGAGCCTCTACCACAAGCCCAACCATGCAATTTTTTTTTTGGGTAAATTTTTTTCATAAAATAAAAAAAAACCACTAAATCACCTGAAAAAAACCGTTTTTAGTAGCAGAAAAAAATTGACACTGGTTAAAAATTTCACAGACACATACACTTCTGTTTTTTTGAAAAAAAAATATTTGCAGCACGTTTCAATTTCCTGGAAACCCTTATGGGATTCCCCGGATCACGTTACGGAACACGTTCCGATCGCGTTCCAGAACGGAACAAGCATCTTTGCTATTATCATATAAAGACTCCATTGGTTCAACCATAGTTGCAGCGAATCGCGATTCGCTGGGACTGCGATTCGCGGGTTGCGATTTGTGCGAATCGCGATTCGCGACCCAGAATCGCAAAAAAAAAAAAAATTTTTTTTTTTTTGGAAAAATAGCTTATTGCTGAAATTTTTTTAGGGGATCAATGGTCAAACCAGTGTTTTGCCTCTCATAAGTGCAGTAGATGAGGCACAAACAGATCTTATTTTCAGTAGCTATCCGGTTGTCATTTGCTCTGGTTTTCAGTAAATGTTAATGCTATAGTTTGGACTGTCAACTGTATGGATGATGATCACTTTTGCAATTGGTTCACTGGAGATGTGAGTGCAATGTACATACAGTTGGGGGCATAAATATTGGGCCCTTCTCGGCGCGCATTTGGACCCCATTTTTATCTAAGGGGGGCGGTGGCATTTTTATCTACCCGTGCTTACACCGTGGGCAGCACCTTGCACAACGATCGTCCCGATGGATCATGTATATATGTGTGATGATCTATCACTCAAAGTAATCACACTTTTTGGTGTTTCGCACCCGAAACAGTCGGCAAACTACACAATTATAATCCCCTCGATCAGAGCTTTCATCTGATACCCATATTGCCTAAAAAAATTTAAAAAAAAAAAAAAACAAAAATCGATTCTACACGATTCTGGGAAAATCCCGAATCGCGAATCGGAATCGCGATTCTGAATCGCGATTCGGGAATCGCGTTGCAACTATGGGTTCAAGGTATACATCAATGGAATGTACCGTATCTTGACTATCATTGCAACAATTATTTTTTTCAATATTCTCATTCAGGCTCGATGAAGCATGGCACAAATATGTGGAGGTTGCATATCCTAGTCTAATTGTTGACCTGTCAATTAGGTATCAAATAGAGTGGGAAAGGATTGATTTCGATGATGAGAAGAACTTTTGGTTCATGGATATGGCCTTAGATAGGAAGATGAGGTTGCAACTTTTAATATGGTGGGGAAGTTTTGGAGCCCAATTGCTTGAGCTAGAGAGGCTAGCTACGTGAATGCTTTCATGGGATTGCTTTTCGTCAGCTTGTGAGAGAAACTGAAGCGTGTGTCCCTGGTTCAAATGAAGGAGGAATGGTTGAGTGTAATATGAACCATGGTTGGGCAAACAATATTAGAAAGAGAACTAAATAAAATGTGAATATCATATTAAGTGAATAAATCTGAGACAATGGCCTTGTGTGCGTGGTACATAGTAGTATAGACTCTACATGTGTCTGTACAATACAATTTTTGTATGTAAAAGACTAGACTTCTAGTTTGTGTCACTATCCCATGAATGTAATAGTGGGCCCTCTTTGGAGCTAGATAAAATTGCAGCCTCCCTCTGCCCTCCCATTGCTCGATGTTTTGCCTCAACTTTAATTGGTGCTTGAAGCCCAATTTTTTGAGCCTGCAGACGAGCTAGGAGTCCGTGACATGTTTGCTGTTCTTATTGTTACCGCTGTTGCAAGGCTATGCACCATGACTTGACACCAGGTCTGTTGTCTGAAGCCTTTCAACCGCAACGTCCCTTGAAGAGTGCTTAGGTGTCCTGATAGAATTCAGGTAGTTAGCAATCACGAGTATCTAAGTAACTTTTGGTTATAGACCTAGATGATTTGCAGCCAACTATACGTTTTTCCTAGGATCATCAATTATTAGTCACATATATGATTGTAATCATGATCTATTGAAGACACATAATATCTGCAGTCTTTGTTATGTAGAACAGACTGTAACGCTCTAGTTGCACCAAGAATTTCTTGAATCAATGTATTCAATCAAAAGTTATGAGAAAATATCAATTTTTCTTCATATAACATATGTGAATCAAAATAAATGTTGAATACTCATGATTATGCATCATTAAAGATCAAAGAACTGTATGAAAAGCTTAAAAACATCAAATGAAACATTTTTGATTATATGAATGTCAGGAAATCATTGATGAAACTTCACAATGAATGATATGACTCCGTTAACAATCAAGATGCAAAGGAATTCATGAAATTTCAAATTCTAACATATGTAGACATGAAATCTATGATGTGAGATCAGTCTGGAGGACGTTTTTGCAATCTGAACCGGCCTGTGTATTTTTCCAGGCTATCTCCAACGTTTTATATATGCTTCCCTAATACGCTTTTCTAAATTCTGTCTATATGTCTATCTCCTCTCTAGTTTAGATGTTTCTAGACTCTACTTGTTTGAACTTGGGCCATACACTTGTCATTTATTGATCCTCTTATTAACGTACACGTGTCACCATCAAGACCATTGATATGGTCACTAGAAACATCAAGAACTTTCTAGATTTTGAATTTGGACCCTTCATTAAAAAAAATATGTCTAAAATTTTTGAGGTTCTAATTAAAATGAACTTTACCTATTTAATATCTAGTAATTGATATCTAACAAAGTGTCTTGTAAAAAATTATTAAAGGCAAAATTGCCAACATTTAAAAATCATATCAGCTCCCTCTTCAAATTTGGTAATATGGTAATTCCAAGATTGTCTCTGTGTCTTTCAAATGCTCCTCTGTCCAATGCCTTTGTGAACACATCTGCTACCATTTCCCTTGTTGGAATAAAACTGGTACTGATTATTTGCTTCTCAATGAGATCTTTGATATGGTGATATCTGAGTGCAATGTGTTTTGTTCGTGAGTGAAACATTGGATCCTTTGTTAGATGTACAGCTGAAGTATTATCCACGAACAAACAACTTGGTTTGTCTTGATGCAGCCCTAGATATTGAAGCATGTACCTCAGCCATATTATTTCCTTGGCAACCTTGGAAGCAGCTATATACTCAGCCTCACAAGATGACTATGCTACTATTGACTGTTTCTTACAGATCCAGCTTATTACTCCACATGCAATAGTTGTGCAGCCCCCTGAAATACTCTTTGAATCTTCCGTAAAAGACATCCAGCTGGCATCACTATAGGTTTTCAATTTGAGTTCCCCTTGTCTTGAATAGTATATCCCATAATCTTTAGAGTGTTTCAGGTACTGTAAAATTCTTTTTGCAAGCTTCCAATGCTTGATACCCAGATTGAAACAAAATTGACTAAGTTTAAATACAACAAAACCTATATCTAGTCTGGTGCAAACAGCCAAGTACATCAATGATCCTATAAGATTATGGAAAGGCATACCTTTCACTATAGCCATATCCTCTTCAGTAGTAGGGCAGCGGTCTTCCTTTGATAAAACAGTTCCAGCAGGTAATGGTGTATATTTTTCTAATGGACGTCAACTTGCTCTTCCTGCCAAGATCTGTAGCTCTTTCAGTTGAACCAGGCTCACCACCCAAATTCCCTGTAGCACTAACTCTTTCAGGTGCATGGCCAGGCTTCAATTGTTCTAAGGTCTGCTATAACATCAGCTCCATGCCATCAACTTTGGCAGAAAGTGTATCAATCCTCTAAGAATCATGTGTAGTATCACTAGAAGATGCCATAGAAAAAACTAGCCAGGAAACACAAAGCAACTTGCAAAATTATGCAAAAAACCAGCAACTAAAGCACTTGAAACAATGCACAAATAATTTTTTTTTCACCCCAAAGTTACAAACACTTTTACAAATCTAAGGAAGGCTGATTTTCACAAAAGCAAAGAGGAAAAACAGGCTAGACAACAGTAGATGCTCAAAGGCTGCCCAAGGACCAGCAATCGACCATAGGGCTCCAATATGTAAGCTTCAGGGCTCTCAAAATACTCAAAAACACTCCTGTGGAAGGGCGCTAGCCCACATGGCAAACCCTAATTGAATATGAAAGTGATGCCAAAGCCCCCCACAATCCTGGAAAGGAATTGCTCCAATACCAAATATCACGAAGCTCTCTGAATTCAACTCAAAGCACACCAAAGTAGGCACCAAATATCCACTTTATTGATTTCTCGTCCAAGTACATGACAAGTTACAAACGTAAACACATAAGAGCACTACTGCTAAGTCTTCTCCCAACCACTTGTTGCATAGACTATGATGAGGAATGCCTCTCTCCAGGCTCGCTTATACATAATCCTCAGGCACCTACTTAACCCTGACCACCCTTCCCTAATGTCGATACATGGCGAGTCTCATGCACAATCGACACTTGCCACTTGGCAGTACCCTGACACATTGGCAAGCGAGGAGGAGGACCGTCCGACCCGTGTCACTCATGCACTGGACCAAGTGTCGCAATGAGCACATGACACGTGTCCCGTTGACCAGTCAACTCTCTTACTTTTTAGGTCGTCATTCCAGCAGCCTCTAAATTAAGACCCAGTACCCTATGCCAAATATACGTAGGACAAGTTATTAAAAACCTGCTTTTTACAAAACACCACAAGCAGGTGTGAGCCATTTTGATATTTACAATTTACAATTTACAAGTCCGACGTGTTCACTTTAAGGCAGGAATATAAGTACAAAACAAGGTCCCCCTGTTGTGGAAGAGGAATGGATGCCGTTACAATTCCATAGTCTTATTTATGAAGGAGAAGAAAGGGATCCCACGACGTTGACAACCTTGAGGTCCTAACTTTCTATGCCATGGTGTTTGTCGAAGACTTCCTCTTCCGGTCTCCCATCTTTAAAGGTGACCAACTTTCCCTGCTTTCATGCCTTCTCTCAATCACTTGCATGTTTGTTGAGGTCATCCATCATCCATGAAAATTGTGGATCCCTTAAGTTTAGGAATGTCTTAAGGTCTCTTGTCGACCTTCCAAATTATGGAATTGGATAACCATGGTACTGTTATATTGTTTGGTTCTAGATGCCTTATCCAATTTGTGCATTTGTTAATCCCATGGTATCCACAAGGAATTTTGCGGTTATTGGTGTTGAGAATACCTCTCATCCAAGGCATTTGTAATCCCTTAGCTTCTCTTAAAGGTGGTTTTAATCATCTCCTTCACTTGTGTGTTGCCCAGTACTACCTCCGCTCAAGATTTTGTCTTCTTGATGCTTCTCAATTTTCTCTTTTATTTCCATAATTATATTGGAGGTATCTGTCACTCTAATGAATTTCAGTTGCTTCATTTTAGCCAATTGAGAGAGAGAAAGAAAGGAACTTTAGTGTAGTTGAATGCTAAAATGCAAGAGAGAGAGAGAGAGAGAGAGAGAGAGAGAGAGAGAGAGAGAGAGAGAGAGAGAGAGAGAGAGAGAGAGCGCTGATAGTGCGATTGTGCAGTATACATCAATCTCATGGCGAGATGTGGAGTTGAATATGGTAGATACTCCTGGTCATGCAGATTTTGGAGGAGAGGTAATTTCGATCAAGCTTATTAAGGTTGTGGTGGCTTTTCTTCTTCAATTCAGGTTTATATATGAAATAGTGGTATTGATATTCGATTTGTTCTTCATGCTAGGTTGAGAGAGTAGTAGGAATGGTGGAGGGTGCAGTGTTAGTAGTTGATGCCGGGGAGGGTCCACTTGCTCAAACCAAGTTTGTGGTAGCAAAGGCTCTTCAGTTCGGGCTCCGACCGATTTTGTTGTTGAATAAAGTTGATCGTCCTTCAGGTACTTGCAATCTTCTTTATACGTATGGAGCAGTTTTTTTTATTGAAATTTTGTTGTCTTAGTACAATTTACTATGTGCATTTTTTTTAAACCAAATGAATAGCCAATAGATGGTGAAGACCTTATCAAAATGAGCATTTGCGAGGAATTTTGTAGTCTTTTTGTTTACGTGATTCAAAGGTGAGCTAATGATTTTGCCATCTGCCAGCAGTTTTGTTGGTAGATAAATTTCTAGTAGTCAGATGTGTAAGGTTTTGTATGTTCTAAGAGGTGAGACTCGCTGGCCAATTCTGCTTGTTGTTGCTATCCATGTGGTTTATCTGTTTATCAATTAGTATCTGTAAGTGATTCAATTGGAGTTTTTTCTTGCAGCCAGTTAAATGTTGGGTTTTTTGAGTAATCACACTAGTAATGGTGATGCATTTAGGGATTTATCTTTCACATCATACCACATAAAGTTAAAAGAAAATTGTAGAGTTTTTTGCTGCTTTTGGTGTGCAAAGAATCGAAAATGAGAATTATTGAGACATTAACGTGCAATGTGAAAATTTAGTATGCTGTTAAATCTAGTTTCATTGGCTCTTTAGGTTGTGTGTTTCATTTTTGAGAAGTAATTAATCTAGCGTAATAATTTTGATTTTACCTGTGCTGTTAGTTACACAACAAAGGTGTGGGGAAGTTGAAAGTGATGTGTTTGATCTTTTTGCCAATCTTGGTGCAACAGGTTAGTTGTTCCTTTTTTACTACATAGCCTGTTATTTGTGTGGTTTATAGAGTGGAGAATTTTTAGCATACATCACTGTACAGTATCGAAAAATTTCAATGTACAGTATTGAAATTCTAATGAAGTATGAAAAAGTGCTTATTGCAATATACCTTTACTTAGTGATAATACTGTAAGTATTATCACTAAGTAAAGGTATGGTTTGATATCATAGTTGCGATTCGCGGGTCGCGATTCTGCGAATCGCGATTCGCGACCCAGAATCGCAAAATTTTATTTTATTTTATTTATTTATTTTTCTTTTGGGAAAATAGCTTATTGCTGAAATTTTTTAGGGGATCAATGGTCAAACCAGCGTTTTGCCTCTCAAAAGTGCAGTAGATGAGGCACAAACAGATCTTATTTTTAGTAGCTATCCGGTTGTCATTTGCTCTGGTTTTCAGTAAATGTTAATGCTGTATACAGTTTGGTCTATCAATTGTATGGATGATGATCACTTTTGCAATTGGTTCACTGGAGATGTGAGTGCAATGTACATACAGTTGGGGACATAAATATTGGGCCCTTCTCGGCGCGCATTTGGACCCCATTTTTATCTACAGGGGGGCGGTGGCATTTTTATCTACAGTGTCTATATAGCAGGAAGCTCTAGGGGGTTCGGGGGGCGGTAGCCCCCCGGTGGGGGGTTTGGGGGGCAACGCTCCCCAACGGCGGGGTCCGGGGGCTGCCGGTAGACCCCGGCCCCGACGATAAGGCCTCTTCATGATTTGGCCTTCCAACTCCCCGAGTGAAAACACACTTTTTGGTGTTTCGCACCCGAAACAGTTGGCAAACTACACAATCATAATCCCCTCGATCAGAGCTTTCATCTGATACCCATATTGCCTAAAAAAGTTTAAAAAAAAAAAAAAATCGATTCTGGGCAAATCTTGAATCGCGAATCGGAATCGCGATTCTGATCGCGATTCTGAATCGCGCTGCAGCTATGTTTGATATCAATACTTAGACCTGGTTTGGCCATGAAAAGACAAAGATGTGTTTGAGTGACAGTTTGGGAGGTTGGTCAAAGGGGCTCTAGTTTGGATCTTAATAAATAAATAACTTTTAGCTTTGTTTGGGTTCACATTTTTTCTTGTATGTCCTCCTACATGTGGCTGATTGGAGTTGAAACCCTGATTTCAATGAGGAAAGGAGGTCTTTACTAACACACCACTTGTTGGAGGGTGGGGCTATTGTGGAAAGGGTAGTTGTTTATTGATTATCTTCTTTCTTGAGTATCATCTAATCATCTCCTTGGACAATGAGCAAAAATTATTTCTCCGTGCTGAAAATGTCTCTTTGTAGCATAAAGGCCCTTCGTAGCGTTATGAATGCAAATCGCAGATTTCGTATCAAATTGTAAGCAGTAGACAAGATATCACAACAAAAGAAGTTCTGTATTGGAGAACACACATGAATATCATAAAATGTCTAAGGCTAAAGCTTTACAAGCAATAGTGAGGGAGAGATCTCCAAACATCAAATGATGAGCCTTAGTGGCTATTTCCACTGAAACTGGAGGGCAAATTTGAATATTCAAATACCACTCATTCCCAATTGCACCTCTAGCTTATCAAATAGGGCAATGCAAAAGCCATTGGTAAAATGTGAATCACCATCAAATATTGTAGATGAAGGTAATTCATGAAGTGTTAATTTGAATGAACATTTCAGCACCTTCTTATGGGTTGGGAGAAAATGTTTCATTGTTGTGAATCCGTCAACCATGACCAAAATGGCATCATGTTGCAGCTGCCTTTTTGGCGAGTGTGTAATGAAGTCCATCGAAGTACTTTCCCGTTGTCCTTTTGGTATAGGTAACAACTATGGACTTCAATCCTTTCAGCTATATTAGCTTAACACTTAAAACAATGTGTCACATAATGATGAGCATCCTAATAAGTTCACGCCACCAGACGCCACGTACGATCAAGTCATAGGTCCTATGTAGTACCCATATTGGGATGACTAACACTAGGGCTATCATGACATAATTGCAATCCTCTTATGCAGGTCCTCACAAGTTTGGAATTAAAGTCTTGCCATTTCTTTTTACCAAACCATCCTTGATGGTGAAGTTAAGTTCATTGTGAATATAGTTTCATTGAATCACGATTCGATGCTGATCAAATTGTGATTCCATGTCAAATTTGATCCGATTTGGCTGGTTCGAATCTTCGAATCAGATTTCCTTTGAAATTTGTTTTTCTCACGGGACCTTATTACAGATTGGTCTCGTTTCTCTCTTTTTTGTTGTTCTTTGTTGTGAGAGTGCAATGGAGCGTGTGTGTGTGTGTGTGTGTGAGAGAGAGAGAGAGAGAGAGAGAGAGAGAGAGAGAGAGAGAGAGAAAGTATAAGGATCGCCAAGTGAAGATCTGACTAGATCCTATTGCATGCAACCAAAAGGACACCTGTAGAGCAAAACCACCCAACCAATCAGGAAATGGCTAGTCAATACCCCTAACCACATCACCCCCATGCCATGGTGAATGAATGCAAGAGAAGAGGGGCTTGGTGTTGTAATAGATCCTAACACCACAGTAGGGCAAACACTAACTGATCCACCCAACCTTGCCTACTCCCTGATAAAGAGTAAGCCCCTCCTAGCCCAGTGTGAGGACTGGTAGCATGCTATTGCCAAGTGTCGGCCACGTGGCACTGACGTGGCCGACTGCACGTCGGGACCCAACTGGGGGCCCTATCCTGCTGACAGGGTCCCTAGGCTGTGTTAGGCCCGCCATGGCTATGGACCGTGCTGGGGCACACTACTCACACTGTCTTGCCCTGTTGGTCATGTACGCTGGACACGACCCTGACTGTGGTATCTGACCTATCTGTGTTCTCTAGGGTTCGGCACTGGTTACGAGCTCGTAACACTCCCTCCCCCTTAAGAACCGTCTTGGTCCTCTAAGACAAAGTCTGGAAAAATCTTGCGAAGGACGCTGCCTCTTTCCCAAGTGGCATTCTCAACAGGCTGATCATTCCACTTAACCAGATATTCTCGGTATAGAGTATGACGAGTCTGCGTCTCTCTACTATCAAGAATCTCCTCTGGTTCATGTGGAGGTTGTTGAGGATCCAATGGGAGAACTAGAACACTGTCCCCTACTTGATTATCTGATCTGGTTAAGGCTTTTCGTAACTGACTTACATGAAAGACTGGAAAAACCTTACTGCTGTGTGGGAGTTCTAGTTCATAGGTGACCTCGCCTAGTCTCCTACTGATGGTAAAGGGACCACAATACCTTGGAGACAACTTAGCACACACTCCTGATTTGAGGGTTTTAGAGTCAACTGGGACTCTCAAGTAGACTTTCTCACCAGTGGAGAACTCCACATCCCGTCTGTGTGGATCTGCATAATGCCTGGCTCGATCCTGGGACTGCCTAATGCTACGCTTAGCATGTTCTATCATCTGGTTTAAGTCCTCTAAAAAGTTTCTGGCTGCTTCAACTTTTTCTTGTTTAAACCCTACAGCTGTGGGTGAGCGTGGCTGAAAACCGTACATCAGCATAAATGGGCTGTATCCCGTAGCTGAATGTTTGGTACTGTTGTAAGCAAACTCTAATATCGAGAGATACTCCTCCCAATTAGTCTGCTTCTTGCTGACGTATGCACGAAGCATATCCTCCAGCACTTGATTTACCCTTTCTGTTTGACCGTCCGTCTGTGGATGGTCGGTGGTACTCATATTAAGTTTAGTATGGAGATGATGGAATACTGCCCTCCAAAAATTTCCAGTAAACTTACTGTCCCGGTCGCTGACTATGCCGGAAGGTAGACCGTACAATTTAAATAGCCCGTCTACAAACAACCTCGCTAACTCTGGAGCTCTAACGGTTGTTTTGGTTGGAATAAAATGAGCCATTTTGGTCAGACGGTCAACTGTGACCCATATAGCGTCATTACCCTTTTGGGTTTTAGGCAGGCCTACTATAAAATCCATGGAGATACTCTCCCATTTACCAGCTGGTATTTCTAAGGGATGCAACAACCCTCCTGCCTTTAAACGCTCTGCTTTATTTACTTGACATTTCTGGCAACTGGTTACATACTGGTGGACGTCCTTTTTCATACTGGGCCAGAAAAATTGCCTACGAAGAAGCTCATAGGTCTTCTGTATGCCTGGGTGTCCCGCACTAGGATTGTCATGACATTCATATAGGACCTGCTGCCTATAATCCTCTGAATTGGGGACACATACTCTATCTCTATAGAGCAAGTACTCATCCTGAATGGAATACTGTTTCCATTTGAATCCTTGAGTCAACTGACCCTCAACCACTAGGGTTTGCTTGGGTAATACAGGCTCAGAATCCTCAACGTCATCTGACGACGTATACTCGGACTCATCATCATCCTCAACGGAAGCTGCCGTATTCTTGGATGAACTGGCACCAGCCCCGGGAACTAGTTCTGGAGTCTGTAACTGTCTGTTCTGGACTGAGTTCCAGATAATAGAGAAGAATGCATCATGCTGGCATTTCCCTCTCAAGGACTCGAGTAACTCATTACGAATCTGAGTAAAACTCAGCTCGTTTATCATAGGCATTCTGCTAAGGGCATCTGCTACTGTATTGAATTTCCCACGCCTATATCTGATAGACATGTCAAACTCTTGCATCAACTCTGCCCAACGAGCTTTCCGACCTCTAAGCTCAGGTTGATTGCAAAGGTATCTGAGACTCACATGGTCTGTCAGGACCTCAAAGTTGGCACCATACAAATAATGCCTCCAAGTCTTAAGGGCATGGACTATAGAAAAGAGTTCCTTTTCATAGGCACTGTACCTAGTCTGTGCTGGCTCGAGTTTTTTACTCTCGAACGCAACTGGTCGTCCACCCTGAGTTAGCACAGCACCTACTGCAAAGTCGCTAGCATCTGTTTCGACCACAAATGGCTGATTGGGGTCGACGACTTTTAAAACTGGTGCTGTAGCTAAGGCTGTTTTGAGAGCATCAAAGCTCTCCTGTTGTGCGGACTCCCAAATGAACTCCTTTCCCTTCCCCTTAAGAAGATTTGTCATAGGGACTGCTATCTGAGCATATTCCTTGACAAATCGTCTGTAATATCCCGCCAGACCAAGAAAGATTTGAAGTTCCAAAATATTCTGAGGTCTCAGCCAACTGAGTATGGCTTTAACCTTATTTGGGTCCATCTTAATCCCATCTGAAGAGATAATGTGACCCAAATATGCTACTTCTTCAACGAAGAATTCACACTTGGATTGTTTAGCATAAAGCTTATGCTTTCTGAGTAGTCGAAACACCTTTCTGAGGTGTTTTAGATGCTCCTTCCTCGTTTTGCTATAGACGAGGATGTCATCTAAAAATACGACTACAAACTTACCCAAGTATGGTCTGAGGACACTGTTCATCAAGGTCATAAAGGTAGCTGGAGCATTTGTGAGCCCAAATGGCATCACCTTAAACTCATAATGACCGTGACGAGTCCTAAAAGCTGTTTTCGAGACATCTTCCGATTTTATACGGACTTGATGATATCCCGATCTGAGGTCTATTTTACTGAAAAACTTAGCCCCGTCGAGTTGATCAAACAACTCGTCTGCCCGAGGCATAGGGTATTTATTCTTAATTGTGACTTTATTGAGGGCTCTGTAATCTACGCAAAGACGCATAGACCCCTCTTTCTTTTTCACCAATAGGACTGGTGAGGCCCATGGTGAACTACTGGTCTGAATTTGGCCTTTCCCAAGATAGTCTGTTAACTGCCTAGTTATTTCTTCATCCTCTGTTCGGCTGACCCGATACGGAGGTTTAGAAACAGGTGCTGTACCTGGTACTAGGTTTATTACATGATCTACCTCTCTGCTAGGTGGTAAACCATGTGGCAAATCTTCAGGAAAAACATCTTTAAATTTAGACAATAAAGTTTCTAATTCATTGATTTTCTGCTGAATAGAACTGGAAATAGAAACTTCAGGAATAAACTGAAAGTCACATAAGAATACCTGATGGTCTTCGTCTCCGATTAGCTGACAGAGTTCTGAACTGCAGACCATAGGGCTGTTGGGAACATCATGCTCCCCATGCAACTGGATCTCTCGGCCTTTATGCTGAAAGCTGAGGGTGTTCTCCTTATAGTTTCTGTGGAGGGAAGGTCCTAAACTGTAGAGCCAATCTCTCCCGAGAACAATGTCTGTTCGATCCAGGTGCATTATCTGAAAGTTTATTTGATCTTGGTACCCCTGAATACCAAGATTTAACTTACTTACCATAGTTTCCCATATTTTTTTGTCTTCACCCTTAGCTAATGAAACTATGTACCTATGTTGACTAGGTACTTCTGGTAGTTTAAGCTTTTTAACCAGGGTGTGGTTGATGAAATTATGGGTTGCCCCATCATCAACCATGACTCTTACTGACTGGTTACCAACTTTCCCATGCATACGTACTAGGTCATGCGGCCCAAAGCTGAAGGGTCTCGCTAGCATTGCAGAGGTCAGCTGGCAACAGTGTTCATGATCTTCATGATACACTTTGATCTCGGAAGCTGCCGAGTCACTGGGGAAACATACAGTTTGAACAAGATGAACTTGTTTTTTATCTTTTTTAGTGAAAGGCCCCTTGGGACACTGTCTGACTGTGTGTCCCTTGCCCATACACACAAAGCACAAACGTTCTTGTTTGGCTTTCTCAAAATCATCTGGTTTTAAGGGCTGTATGAGTGAATGGCGTTTCTGAGGAGCTTCACCTTTAAATTTATCTTCTTTCTTTCTTTTTAAAAATTTCTTTTTAAATTGAAAGTCTTTCTGAGGAAGCTGCTCAGAAAGTGGTTGTTGTCTCGCTCTCTTCCTACCCACTGAATCATCATAGATTTGAGCATATCTGAGAGCTTGCTCAAGGGTAGTAGGCGAGTTTCTCTGGACCTCTACTTTATATTCATCTTTGAGGCCACGGACAAATCCCCTGATTTTTTGATAGTCATCCATATTTTTAATCTTTAAAATTGCTTCTCGATACTGCGAGATATATTGGATGAGGGACTTGTCCATTACTGTTCTTTCCCAGGCTTCCCAGGCTCTATCAAGTTCATTCTCTGGTAGAAATTCTCTTAGGAAAGCTTCTTCAAAAGCTTTCCATGACCGGGGAGTCTGCCCAGTCTCCTGGAGATTTAACCACCACTTATAGGCCATAGGCCCTAAAGAAAGACTGGCCTCAATTGCTTGCAAATGGTCAGGGGTCTGTTTAAGAGCATGAATGTTCTTCCATTTGCTGAGGAAGGTTTGTAGAATATCTGCATTTCTATCCTTCTCTTCCCCATTAAAAGTAGGAGGCTTTAAATCTTTAAAAACACTGGGGTGAGACCGTAAAGTCTCACCCGAAACTGATGGAAGTGGAGAAGGAGATAACTAAGAAGTGGAGGGAAGGCTTCCTTTCGCGGAACTCAAAATCAAGTTTTTGAGTTCAGCGAACGAGTCGTCCACACTGGACTTGAAATTGGCTAATGCCAACTTCAGTTCATCCACTTCTGTTACCAATTGGAGGAATTGCTCCTTGGTAACCAGTTCGTCGAGTTCTTCGGCGAACTGTTCCTGTTCCTCTACTTCCATGGGTTCCTTCCCTTTTCTATAAGCCAAGGCTTCTGTTTCAAGTTCGTCGAAGCCTCTCTCCGGGGGTTGATCAGGTCCCTGAGGAGTGGTCATCTTCGGAATTGAAAGAGAGCTACCTTAACTTCTGAAGGAAAAAAAAGTCTAAAAGACTAATTTACAACTGTACAAGGGAAAGGAAACTTAGCTCTTTCTGAGAACTGTACTTCCACAGAGAGAATACAGAAAGGCCCTTCTCAGCTTCTTTCTCAATCTGATTTGAGGTTGGAAAATGTGCAACAAGATCTGAAACTTTTGCTATCCCCCCTCGCTGGTCTGACAGCATCTCAATTTGTCCACATTTAGACTCAAAAATCCGCTTGAATCTCTGATTTGACCTCAGCTGGTAGGTCGCTGGTTTGTGACAAGCAAGTCTGAAGCTCAGACTTCTAGCAAACCTTTGAAATGCAAGGATAAATTCTAAAATTTATCCCCTACTGTCCAGCGCTGGACCTGTTGTAGAAATCCGCTTCAAATCTTGCTCAATTTGTCACTGATTTCCACTCAAAACTCAAGGAAGGAGGCTGCTCTGACAGCGCTGGTCTGCATCAAACTTTCTGACTTGAAAACGCTCCAAAATCCGGAATTTCCACTCCAAAATCGAAGTTTAAACCCTGATTGGCAGCGCTGGACCTGGCCTAGAAAGCTGATCCAAATTTTACTGTAAAAACAAGTAATCCTACGGAGATTTCCACCATAGATAGCTGGTTCTCCAGCGCTGACCCTGCTCTATCTATCTTTGCATATTAACCATAGTTGCTATGCACTCTGATGGATTTCTCCCCTGCTGAAACTGAGCTCCCATAGAAGGAGATGGCTCTGATACCAGTGTAATAGATCCTAACACCACAGTAGGGCAAACACTAACTGATCCACCCAACCTTGCCTACTCCCTGATAAAGAGTAAGCCCCTCCTAATCCAGTGTGAGGACTGGTAGCATGCTACTGCCAAGTGTCGGCCATGTGGCACTGACGTGGCCGACTGCACGTCGGGACCCAACTGGGGGCCCTATCCTGCTGACAGGGTCCCTAGGCTGTGTTAGGCCCGCCATGGCTATGGACCGTGCTGGGGCACACTACTCACACTGTCTTGCCCTGTTGGTCATGTACGTTGGACACGACCCTGACTGTGGTATCTGACCTATCTGTGTTCTCTAGGGTTCGGCACTGGTTACGAGCTCGTAACAGGTGTCTTCACACAATAGAGGGATCAGATGAGTCAGAGCTTTTGTTGGAGTGGATAGAAACATCGAATCTTGATAGGGGGTTAATGGGAAGAGCAGCGTTGGGCTCATTATTATTAGTAGACAAAGAAGGAGAGATAGGGATGGCGTGAGGCAGATCAGATCTAGACTTAGACAGTGGAGCAGGTGTAGCTGGAGATGGAGAAGTTGTTGAGGCTGAAGTGGAGTCCGAAGCTAATGATAGGCTTGTTAGGCTTGTTAGATGTGTGTCGTTACGACCTTGGAATGAGCTGGTTGCTAACTAGTCTAATGGGGCTTGTTACCAACCTCGTAGTCGTTCATCATGACTATCTAACACACTATTGCGGACATTGTGTTTTGCACTTAGGCTCATTATGGTCATTATGTATCTTGTTAGAATGATCACAATAGCTCCGATGAAGGATTTGTTGCTCTCTCCAGTCATGTTAAGGATTCTTATTGTACATCTGCGACAGCGTGAATGCCAAGCATTTGTAGCCCTCATATGCTCATGGGGGAGCGTAAATTAAGCTCGGAAAACCTGCTTAAACTAAACCCAAGCGGTGGTACACTTGGTGCGATGTTGTTATTTTTGCTACCACCTCTGTTCGCAATGTTAGGAAGATGGTATGTGTCCGTAATGTACTAGAGTCATCATTAGATGCTCTACGGAGCTCAAATTATCTCTTTCACTACAGAGGGCAACTTTTGCTTCTTCACAGCAAGTTCGACATCCTTTTACTGGAAATTTCATTCGCCATCACTATGGTTCCATGTACTCTTTTAGGCTCATTGCCAGATTATCTAGACTTCAATCGATCCAAAATTTGTGTTGAGCGTGGCTTCCATAGCATTCACTTTAGCAAAAACAACATCTGAATCCCAATCTCTTGAGTTGTGGCTAGACTCGCCAAAAGCATCCCTGTTTATTTGATATCGATGTAGCAGGCTTAGCAATAAGCAAAAGCAAGGCAAAAACTCTGCAACAAGTAGCCACTATGCACATAGTAGCCAAAAACTTGTGAACGTCAACCAACTAAACTATTGGCACAATTCTACAAGCAAAATTGGTGCACAAAGTAGTGACAGCCTGGCAACCCATATTTCCTCTATGAGCTGGATATTCAGAGCATTTATATTGATTCCAATTTATTTGTTGCATTGTAATAGCAAAAATCAGTACTTGGGATTTACAATCCTCAAAATCCAAAAAATAGCATTCTTCACAAAGTATTGTGGCCTACAATACTAGTCCTTGGAAGATCTTAAGCAAACTTGAAGTAGTGATTTATCAAAACTCAGCAACAAAAAAAAGGAAATTCAAACTTTTGTAAGGCTATTTAAAACAAAGACGGCTAGAAAAAGGTTGCAAACACCTAGGTACACATAAATATTAGCTGTCCATTAATAGTCACCTGATTTGTGTTCTTGGCTATCAAATTAGCAAAACAGAGCCTTAAAAAACCAAATTTGGCTCTCAAGAATGACTAGAAACAAGGCACTAGCTTCCAAGATATTTAAAAAATGGGTGATTGAATTTCAAATGACAATAAAATCAAGAGCGTGGACGTTTGGTAGGTAGTGCCTCATACTGTTATCTTTCTCTCAATATGATTAGTGTGTGGCAGAGGTTCACGTGGAGTTGCTTGCCTATTCAGGGACCATCCATGCCCAATTCTCGTAGTTGTTGGGCATGATGAGCAGGCACATTGACAGTCAAACTAGGAAATTCCGGAACGTGTTCTGGATTGCGTTCTGAAACACGGACTGCAACTTTGGTCATGCATTAGGAGAAGGATTATACTGCAGAGCCCGATAGTGCATCTATAGAATGCAGCCATTTCTCTATCAAGCATCTTTCCCTTCTTCCAACACTACTATTTTAGGGGATCAGGGGGATATATTACCACCTCTTTCGAGATTATCCAGCTCTCCACTAAGCTCCCTAGTATCATATATAGACTAGAGATTCAATGCCTTGATGCTCAAAGGGATATTTTGCATGAGGGGTGAGATATGCCGTGCCACCACCATCAGTATATCGGAGACCATCGACACTCTTATATCACCTTCATTTCTTGAGATGCCGTCCATGGTAGATGCTGATGCAGAATCATACTTATTGTCCGAGAACAAGGCATACATTCCCTCTTGCCACTAGGATTAGAGAAAAAGATATTAGCCTACACATCCTTTTACATTATGCATCGCTCATCGTCACATATCTACTCATCATACCCATCTATCATGATATATGTACCATAGATGCTTGCCACAACATATAGTACCATCACTATCATTGTTAGGGACCCAACTCCCTTGGGTCCCAACCCTAAACTTGAGACTGAACGATGATTGGGCCTGTAGACTTGACCGGTGATTCGTGAACCTACATGGTTGCCACGTGTCATGATCTAGGTGTGCACATGGCTTGGAGTCTCTATGCTTGGAGGTATACAAGGGGAGGAGGACTCATTTGCCATCCATTCTGTCTACCTAGGAGGAGGATGGAGAGCGTGTGCACGGCCAAGATGTATGCTAGCTTGGGGCAGGAGATGGCTGAGAGCCTAGGCGGTGGTATGGGACGCCATCTAGGATGAAAGTCGGATCCCGCTTGATACGGTCACAGGCCAGGGCACGGAGGGTGGACCCGGATTAGGTTTTATGGCGGGGTGGAAAGTGAATCGTTTGGTCTCTTGAGGTTTGCAGTAAGTAGAGTTGTAACATATGGTATTAGAGCCACTGCGTGCTGAAAGCAGGTGCGTTGATCCGTGGTAGATTTCTTGTAATTTACGTTGCTTTTTACGGAATTCAAAACGGGCTAGAAATGTGTTTTTTATGCATATTCTAAGTTTTATTCTTCTTGCTGTTTTTGAGTTTTAAAAAAAGAAGAAGCAGTTGGGCCCTTACTACGCTGCCACATGGCACTGTCCAGACCCGGACAGGTGGCAAGAGGGAGCGGATCTTAATTCCGCTCAGATCCAAGGTAGCGGGTCTGTGTTTAGGAGGGCCCCCCAGTGTTAAAAAAATACTTTTTTGTTAACTGTCCAGCGATGGACATTTTTTCAGCAATGGTTTTTTTAAAAGAAAACTTGCAATTTGGACCCTTCCAAACGCTGCCACATGGCACTGTCCAGACCTGGACAGGTGGCGGATTTTAGCGGATTGTGGTTCCGCTCACTTTGAGAGGAGCACACCTCTGTTTCGCGGGCCACATAGCTGGAAAAGGTAGTTTTTGGCTCATTTGCCATCCATTCTGTCTACCTAGAGGAGGATGGAGAGCGTGTGCACGGCCAGGATGTATGCTAGCTTGGGGCAGGAGATGGCTGAGAGCCTAGGCGGTGGTATGGGACGCCGTCTAGGATGGAAGTCGGATCCCGCTTGATACAATCACAGGCCAGGGCACGGAGGTTGGACCCAGATTAGGTTTTATGGCGGGGTGGAACGTTCGTTTGGTCTCTTGTGGTTAACCGGCACCCGGAGGTTTGCAGTAAGTAGAGTTGTAACATATGGTATTAGAGCCACTGCATGCTGAAAGCAGGTGCGTTGATCCGTGGTAGATTTCTTGTAATTTACGTTGCTTTTTACGGAATTCAAAACGGGCTAGAAATGTGTTTTTTATGCATATTCTAAGTTTTATTCTTCTTGCTGTTTTTGAGTTTTTAAAAAAGAAGAAGCAGTTGGGCCCTTACTGCGCTGCCATGTGGCACTGTCCAACCCGGACAGGTGGCAGGAGGGAGCGGATCTTAATTCCGCTCAGATCCAAGGTAGCGGGTCTGTGTTTAGGAAGGCCCCCCAGCGTTAAAAAAGTACTTTTTTGTTAACTGTCCAGCGATGGACATTTTTTCAACAATGGTTTTTTTAAAAGAAAACTTGCAATTTGGACCCTTCCAAACGCTGCCACATGGCACTGTCCAGACCTGGACAGGTGGCGGATTTTAGCGGATTGTGGTTCCGCTCACTTTGAGAGGAGCACACCTCTGTTTCGCGGGCCACATAGCTGGAAATGGTAGTTTTGGCTAAAGCCCGCTGGAAAACAGCGATGAAGGCTTTTTGCAGGGTCTGTTCGCTCTAAGGCTCTCCTATGCTTGTTCTCATGAGTTGTAGAGGTGGAGGTGTGGTGCATCTCTCTCTTTGTAATCTTCAAATCCTTTTGGCAGCCATGGACAATACCATTTGGAAAAGGAAGAGCCAACAGGTCTGAGATTGTATCTATTTATCTTGAGCTGTTTTTGATCTTACATCTTCTTTCTTAATTCACCTCTTTACTCTTGTAAGATGGATCCTAATCCTACTACACAGCTTGTATCTACCTCTACCTTAGATCCTGATGCTATGTTGCTTGCAATCAACAATCTACAGCAACAGATTGTTAATATGCAATCCAAACGCAGTCGGGATCAACAGGAACTGAAGGAGTTGACGCAGCTAAGGCAACTGGTGCATCAACCCTTGTTCACTCCTGAAGTTTTTGTTGGGGAAAAGAAGGATAGAACCCCGGAAGCGGTCTTGCAGTGGTTGGATCAATGGAATTCGCACTTCTCCATGCACGATTCATCCGACGACAACAAGATCAATCTAGCTGTCATGTACTTGCGAGGCAAAGCTTTTACGTGGTGGCAAGATGTAGGGGTAAGCCTGAAGTTCCTAGGAATTGGGAAGATTTTTGTAAGGCCTTTAAGGCGACCTTCCTTCCTATTCTTGATGATTTTGAATTTTACCGTCAATATGCAACGATCCATATGGGGAAACGGCCCCTGGATTAGTATTTACAAGAGTTTCAGGAAGTCTATTTTCGTTTTGCAACTAAAATAGATCCTTTACTAGTAAAGTTGCATTTTATACTTGGGTTGCCAAGACGATGATACTCGTATTGTGGCCAAGCCTGAGACTGGTGCAAGAAGCCTTTCTTTCCAAAGAAATCGAAAGATAAGGCGAAAGATGGGTCTTCAGGTTCAGGTAAGTCGAAGAAAAGATCTACCTTGGACCAGGAAACCTTCATGAAAGCTAGAAGCGACAATCTGTGCTTTAATTGTATGGAACCAGGTCATGTCGCGAAGGAATGTCCAAAGAAACGGAAAGCTAAAGGGGCATCTTTTAAGACGCCAGGTAACTCTAGCATATCTAGTGTAGATCTTTTCTTTGCTAGTAATTTTGTGTGTGAGCATTGTTGTTTTAACACGGCTGTTTTTGGTCCTCATGACCTCATTCGGATGAAGGGGGTTGTGGGTGGCCAAGCCGTAATAGTTTTATTTGACGATGGTTCCACACATAATTTTATTAATGCTAATTTGTTGCAGAGGGTGGAAACAAAGCAAAGTGACCACTGATACACAGTGAAGCTGGCAACGGGAGCGGAAAGTTAAGTTTGGGACCGGATAGTCCCACGTCTACCCATTGAGATTCAAGCCTATAAAGATAAATTAGACTTTCACATTATGAATCTAGATAGGGTAGATGTAATACTTGGAAAGGAGTGGTTCTATGAGAGGAACGAGTCTATGAAGAAAAACTATGTTACTCATAGTTTGTCGGAAATGTTGATATTTCTACTCCGTACATGCTTTCTACTTTAGAAACAGTTAAATGTATGGATGTTGTGGATTGTAATTCTTACTTATGCTGGTTAAAAGATTTTACTTACCATGAAGAATGTAGTTTGCAATTGGATGCCTTAAGCCGGATTGGAGAGTTAATCATTTAAGCTTTTTTGAGATCCAATCTGACTATATCTACCGATAGGTACTTCAGTCGTATTTGGCTAGACGTCCTATCAGGTTCTTCTAGATCTAGTGATGAGCTTGGAATGCAGGATTTCAAGATTTCTCCTCAGGACAAGATACAAAGAGACTATTCCATAAGGAATGAGTTACTTTTTCGGAATGGAAAGGTTTGTGTGCCTAAAAATGATGACATTAGGGCCCAAATCCTGCATGAATGTCATGACAGCCCGTGCAAGGCACCTTGGCTCACAAAGGACGCTTGACTTAGTAATAAGGAACTTTTACTGGCAAAACTTAAAAAGTCAAGTGGAGGCATATTTTCGCAAGTGTGGACAATGCTAGGTTAATAAAGACGAAAGACTTAAGGCAGCTGGTTTACTAATGCCCTTGGAAATTCCCAAAAGAAAGTGAGAAAGTATTTCCATGGACTTTGTGGTTGGGCTGCCTCGGACGGGGAAGCAAAATGATGCCATTTGGGTAATAGTTGACAGGTTAACTAAAATGGTGCAATTCATACCAACCAAGCAAACTGTCAAAGCTTGTTTGGTTTGCCGAATGACATTGTTAGTGATTGAGATCCAAAGTTCACTGGCAAATTCTGGCAAGCGGTCTTTGAGAAATTAGAGACCACTCTAAGTATGGGGTCATCAGATCATCCTGAATCGGATGGTTAGACAGAGAGGGCGAACTAGTCTATGGAAGATATGCTTCGGGCATACGTTTCCAGAAGTTAGTCGGATTGGGAAAGGTACCTTCCAATGATTGAGTTTGCGTATAACAACGCAAAGCACTCAGCGACGGGTTTTAGTCCATTTTCTCTGATGTATAGTTTCCAACCTAGGGCTCCCATTTCATTAGGCCCCGAAGGCCTCAAGGTTAAAGCAACAGTAGATTTCTTGCATGATATGCAAGAAATGTTGGTTGTTGCTCGCGAGAACGTAAAAACGGCCTAGGATAGAGCCCAGTTTTACGCTAATCAAAAGCGACAACCTAGGGTCTATGAGGAGGGGGCTTGGGTATATCTTAGAATCCCAAAAGACTCAGAGGTATTAAAGACTGGAAAATGTCCTAAGTTATCACCTCGTTATGCAGGGCCATTCCGTATAGTAAGGAAACTCCATCGGAATGCCTATCAGCTGGAGCTGCCTCAAGGTGTTAAAGTTCACATTAGTCGTGTAAAGGAACGACTTGGTGGAATAATGACTCGATACTTCAGGAGGATCTAGTTCAGCTAGAGGACCTAGCATCCTTTGTACCTACGAAACCACAGGCCATGTTGATGTACGTCAATGTGGGCTCAGAATATGCTAGCTTGGGCCAAGAGATGGCTGAGAGCCTAGGCGGTGGTATGGGACGCCGTCTAGGATGGAAGTCGGATCCCGCTTGATACGGTCCCCGGATTAGGTTTTATGGCGGGGTGGAACGTGAATCGTTCGGTCTCTTGTGGTTAACCGGCACCTGGAGGTTTGCAGTAAGTAGAGTTGTAACAATCATGATGTTCTTCAGACCTCTATCCTAGGACTCTATAGGGTGATTGCTTTCTATGGTATTTTGTTGGGTAGATGTAAATTTTTGAAATATTGATGGTCAGCCATTTATGTGGCACCCTTATCAGTTTCTAGCATTGCTGCAGTGCTTAATCTTCATTTAATTTCATTTTGGAGGTTCTATCGCAATGAATTATACTTGAAATGTACCTCTTAGTCTCATGTACCGTTGGGCCCGGACTCTAGGGACGTTGACATGTCTTTCTTTCTGTATTTCTCTATTTGTGGAAAATGGATAGTAACTTGGTGTATTCAAGAATAATCACAGCACTTGAAGTTGTTGCTATCTAGAGGACACAATGGACATAATGCACAATGTTACATACCATATTTCCTTGATGATGGCTTAATTTGTATAAAGCTAGACTTTTGTTGCAAATATTAAATCCACATTTCATACAAAGATAAGTCTAGTGAAGGAATATGCCTCGAAATGAGGCCTTTCAAAATTACAACTCATGACCATATTCTTCAATTTGATTGTGAAAAATTATAGACTAGAAGTTATCGAGTGAAAATTGAGTTTTAAATCTCTGTACAAGCAATAGTTTGTATAGTTTGTAGCGGAATGCTAATTTATCCATTTTGCTACTGAAGCCATATACTTGTGTTATGAACACAATCACATATATTGATATCAATGAAGCATGAAGAGACAATAATTGAAGTGAATTATACTTCCCTACAAAGAATGACCAAAAACATAACTTAATATCAATGGCTAAAGCCCTACAAGCAGTAACAATGAGTTCTCCAGTAATGACACCAACAGAAAGTAGATTTTTCTTCAAACCTGGTACATAAAGTATCTCCTTGATCGTCCAACTTTTGCCATTAGGCCTATTTATAGTCCCTTGAGGAGCCCTAAAAGCAGGATTCAAGTAATGAGGGAGGCAGAACTTGTGGAGGGAAAATAGTGTCCCTTATTAACTAATAAAAGTAGGACCTTTGGCCAACATGAATAAGAAAGGGCCCTTGGGCCGATCCATGATAAAAAGGCATGTGGTTTGACATAATGAATAAAAATGGCAAGCTGTGAGGCATCAATATATTGTGAGGCACCAATAATAGTGGTAGATGGACCAAGCGTCCATTACACTTAAGGGGCTTAGTTGGCTTGAAGTTCATAATTTAAAGGCTGACCCACATAGTTTTCTCTAATTCCTGAAGAGGATTTGTTATTACAAAGGTGCTTCTCTTGATGTAACACATCGTATGATCAATTAGTTGCCTAAATTACATTGTCGAGGAGTAATTTAGTTACATGAATATAGTGTGCAAATCAGCCACTTCATGTGATCTGTCTTATGATGACACAAAACAAGTATTACATGCTTAGCAAATGTGCTAAAGCTAAAGATAAGAATCAGTGATGCAAAAGTGATTCAGCAGGTTGCCTCTCATGCTTCAGGTAGCCTCACAGGAACTTAGAACGGAAGTAACAGAACTGTGTTTTCCTCGTTTTCTTAGAAACCATCGTAATATCACATCTGCAGACCTGAAACATATTTGAAAGGTTCATTTTTGTGAAGACCATTTTTTATGCTCAACATTGAGCTTGAAATATTGAATGAGCAAGATAAACAGAAAATACAATTGGTGACTATATTGGTTTTAGAAACAGTTTTAGATCTTACCACGTGGGTGGTGCATGCTGGAACATCTTCTAAGATTGCTGCTTAGTACAAGTTATTCACATGGATATAATGTTTTCAGGTTGTTTAGAAATTGTCTGTAATTTGAATGTTGTGGACATGAATTACAAATCAGTGATTTAAGTAGTTTGTTTGATTTTTTGCAATCATTAGCAGGTGAAATAAGGATTGCATTATAAAAAGTATGCACTATTGAAGCTTTTGTTGTTTTAGTGATATCTAAAGTGCTCTCTTTCAAATGCTGCAATGCAGAAGAACAACTTGACTTTCCTGTACTATATGCATCTGCCAAAGAGGGTTGGGCATCAAGAACATTCACCAAAGGGCCCGAGGGGGATGGCATAACGATGGCTCCTTTGCTTGACACCATAATGAGGCATGTCCCTCCACCTAAAGGAGACTTGCAAGCACCTTTTCAGATGCTGGTAGTCATTGAACTAAATTCTATGTTTTTTTAAATTCCGTGTGTCAAATTCTTGCCTTGTCACCTGCTCTGAATAACGTAGAAACTTGTGCATACCGTCATACATGCATTAGGGGCTATTTCTTTTTGGCAAGTATGCAGTAGGCTGGTCATTCATGAAACGCAAAAGCATGCCAATCTATTTGTTAATGCATGAGTTTTTCATACCATATGTTCTGTCTAAGACTGAGGGGTTTCAAGCTCAGCTCCTCGATTGAAGGTATAAGAACTGTCTGGTAACAGCTTTGGGTACCAAGTCTCCAAATTTGTGCATATCAGGACCTCTCCAGATTTGAGGCTTGTTGAGTGAAGCCTCAAGCATCACTGTCGGCTTTGGAAGGCTTGAGCCCTTGTTGATAGTCGTGTTGTCACTCTCGAGTATTCCTCTAGTTAGCTTACTGTCACCAGGAGGCTCTCTCTCTCTCTCTCTCTCTCTCTCTATTGCAGGTACGGATTCAAATGGTCAGACTTCGCCATCAATTTCTTCTTTGAGCTCAGGCCCACCAGCTATGATTGTACATCACAATTCATTGATTCAAGCTTTTGATTTGCTTCAGCAACAAATTTTGGGGTCATGCAGTGTGGATGATTCTAATTATTGGTGAATTGATTATAGTGCTCAGCCTTGTCACTTTCACGAGTGCTCTTTAGATGTGCAAGACTTGAAATGACAGCAAAGATATGAAGCTAAAGTCTACCTTGAACTAAAGAGATTGAAACTCTCTCAGGGTAGAGTTATCCTCCAATCCCACCCTTTTTATCATAGTAGTGTTTTGTCCTTCACATGGAAAGGCAAGAATCTTTTATCAGATTGTCAATTGAAGTTTGTGAGTTTGGTCAAAGAAGCTTAGGAATTAATCTCTTGAACTTGGAAAATTCAATCGCTTGAGCTTTTGTTTTCACACTTGCAAGCTGAAAGCATTCTATTTAGCATGCATGAAGTTGGTGAAGGAGAACCCAGCCAAGGCCATTGTGGAGTGAGCAAAGGTTGCTTGTCATGATATAACGTTTATCAAACGAGTAAACAATTTCTTGTCTTTTGAATGGCTGGTGTTTCTTGCTACTCTAGCTATTTGATTATCACTGAGATATCTAATTCTGCATAACATTGCACTGTATTGACAACTGAAGTTCTGAGTGAATTGATCTTATCATGATTTGGATTATTATTTTGCCATAAAAAGATCCTGGCAACAGTTTCCAAAAGAGCTGTTTTTCTTGTGGAAACAACCCATTCTAGTTGACTGCTTTCATGTGGCTTGGATGATGTCTTTATAGGATTTAGACTTGGTGAACATGCTGGATTTCAACATATGCAATGACTCACATAGGAACTGAAGCATGGGACTTTGCTCATACCAATTTTTCCTTTTTTGACAGGTTTCAATGATGGAGCGTGATGCATATTTTGGTCGATTGTTGACTGGACGAATCTTTCAAGGAGTAGTAAGGGTTGGTGACAAAGTACATGGCCTTCGTTTGAAAGACGGCCACGCTGCAGAGGAATTTGAAGAAGCAAAGGTTATCACTTGATTGTTAAGGGTTCAATTCATAATTCCAAGAATATGCTTGCCAAATAGTCTATCATCCAATGATAATGACCAAGTCACAAAAGTGACCGAGTACGTGTCATACAAAAGAACAGTTCACTTTTTCCTTATACAGGTCATATTTTCAAAAATCGTCATAGATATCAAAACATTGCAATACTCCTGCTGCTCTCTATCAAGACTCTCCCTAAGGTCATTTTGTATTTTGTATTTTGTCTCGGTAACTCATCTACATATTATGGTCCTTGTTTATTTTATTTTGTTTTATTTGAATTATTATCATCATTATTATTTTTTCTTTGTTCTTACTGATTTTCATTTGCTTCTTAGTCAACATTGGGTCTACCCAAAAGAATCCGGATTCTTTCGAAACCTAGTTAACAACTTATGCTTGGGTACGGATGAGACATAAGCAATGCTGCTTGGCTAAGATTTTTTGTTTATTGGAATCTATATTATTGTTTTTAGTTAGATCCTTTGATTTTTTGGGTTGCTTGTATATTGTTTCTAAGCTTTACCTTATGACGTCACTAACTTCTCTATTTAAATTTGTGAAATTGTCTATATTTCAATTCGACAAATAGATATTTTTTTGTCACTTTAGTGGACATGCAAATTCTTATTGAATTTTCGTCCAAGTAGTGGCCAGCTCTTTGTTTCTATTTGCATATCTTGAGAGGGTGCGCATGCCCCTACAACTAATCTGATTTTTCACTAATCAAAACTAGCATCTCTTAGTCGATGTCTTATTGGTAAGGTTCTTGCTGTTTCGTAATAATTTTATCCCCCCCTCTCTCTCTCTCTCTTTTTTGAACTTTGTTTGAGTCCTTAGTCTATTGCTTATCAGGTTCAATCACTTGCTTCTAGTTCACCCATCACCCAAATATTCTCCTTTCCTCTACTTGGCAGTTACAAGCTAAGATTCACTAGCTATGCTAGAAAGCAAGAATCAGGCTAGAAAGCATGAAAGAGAGAATATTTAATGAGGCTAAAGAAGAGCAATTATCATCAACTGTATAAAAGACTACATTGTTGCCCTATATACACCCTACCGATGAACCCCAAAGTAGGAATTCAAAAGTAGAGGGAGGCAGAAGATTTGGAGGGAAAATAGTGCGCCCCCCAATAGGAGGACCCCCACTCCAAATCAATATGACTAAGTCTTAACAATGTGACCAAATAAGGCCCAAGGCCAGTACATGAATAAAAAGGCCCATAGGCCTGCTTATGCATAAGAAAGAATAAAAGAATGGATGCGGCAAATGTAATGAGCCGAGTCCATAACTCTCCCCTGTAGGAAAACAAAGCCCTCCACCGGCTGGCAAGCATAAAGACTATCTCAAAAACAACAATGTAAGTACGCTAAATACTAAAAAAGCATGGAAATATTGATGGAGAGGACATAAGTCGTCACAACAGATATCCCACAAGCAACATACAAAACTAAAGAAAGTATTAAACAACTACTACAGTAATATGATGTAGATGCAAAAAAGAAATAGCCATGGTTAGTTGAATCATGAGGAGGTAGAGGGAACATCGACAATGATATTCGTGGCAAAGGAAATAACCAAGGTCATGAGGGCTCGAGCCTGATCTGCCAATAATGGTGTATGATAAAAAAATATCAATAGGCTCCCATTTGGCCTCCTCAATAGGACATCCATCCCACTGTACCAAAAACTGAACCTGCTGGCGGCGCCAACTATCCTGAAGGCGAATTTGGAGAATGGCAGCTGGTAAGAATGGAAACAACTCAGGATCCGTAGGAAATGTGAGATCGTGAGGAGCATCATCCTCAATGGCAACACGTAACGGGGTAACATGAAAGGTATCGCAGGCATGTGTAGAATCAGGTAGCTGTAAGGGAGATGTAATAGGACTGAGGCACTCCAGAATATGATAAGGTCCATAATAACGTGGTGCAAGCTGCTCAGTAGAAGCGTGGCCTTGAACAAAATGATGTCGCGCAAAACGTAGCCGAAGATAAACCATATCACCAATCTGAAACTAGACATGACGACGATGGCGATCAATAGAAGTCTGTTAGTGCTGCTGGACATGCTGTAATTGAGTAGTTGGCCTAGCAATAAGCTCCTGAGCACCTGATAGAAAAGAAGCAATGGTGACTGGTGTATCATTGGGAGGAAGAGGCATACCCATGAGCTGACAATATAGATGTTATTTTGGGTCATGAATGGTTTCACACCAAGAATGCTTCTCTAAAGATAGACTTTGTGCATCATTTGATGTCCTTTTAGCATGATGGATGCTTAATTGAACTTGATGCTGGAAAAGATGTAGAAGATTGAATAGAATGTCCAAAATGTTCCCATCAATCGAGCCAGAGTAAGTGGTAAGCTGGAAGTGATCACGAAAATCATGAGCAAAATGTGGCTCATGACCTCCAGGATAAGTAGGGGAGGGAAAACCTGTGGTACAGAGGGAAATCCAGGTGGTAGTGTGAGAGACCCAAAACGGTCTCAAGGTTAGAAAGGACACACTCGATACGACTCTCAAGACAATCCATGTGAACATAAATGTGCGTAAAACGATCGTCTAAAGAACTCTGTGGTGGATCGTCCGTTGAAGAAGTAGCCATAGGTGATAAGGAAAAGACAAAACCTGAGGGAGAGGATGTTCGTCGTCACCCAAACTAGTCTATCTTCAAAAAAAAAAATCGAAATGGCACAAAAATAGGCAAGAAAGATGAAATAGGACAACCAAATAAGGGGCTGAAAAAGGCTGAAAAAGTGCAGAACTAGCAAGAAATGAAGCTAGAAAACGAGAAAACAATGCTGGAAAAAATACCTCCGAAGGTGTGAGGAGGGCACAATAATGGTTGTTGAAGACGCCGCCAATAAAAAAGCCTGTAGAAACGCTGAAAACTATCACCAACATAGAGGAGGTAATGGCTGGGAAATATGGCCAGAAATAGGCAACGACAGAAGATGTATATGGGCATTGGATCTGCAACACAAATTCTTGAAAAGTGAAGGTAAATGATGGAAATGGCTGGAGATGGGCGCTGAAAATAGCTAGAAGTGGGTGCTAAAAGTGGCTGGAAATGGGCGATAGGCGGGCTGCAAATGGGCGCTGAACTGGCTGATGTTGGGCGCTGGAAATGGGCTGAAAAATCGACGATAGGCGGGTTGCAAATGGGCGCTGAACTGGCTGTGGTTGGACGCTGGAAATGGTCACTGGTCCTCCTTCAAACGGCGACGAAACCCTGCAAAAATGTAGATCCGCGCCCTCCTATAGTATACGCTACCAATGAACCCCAAAGTAGGAATTCAAAAGTAGAGGGAGGCAGAAGATTTGGAGGGAAAATAGTGCGCCCCCCAATAGGAGGACCTCCACTTCAAATCAATATGACCAAGTTTTAAAGATGTGACCAAATAGGGCCCAAGGCCAGTACATGAATAAAAAAGGCCCATAGACGTGCTCATGCATAATAAAGAATAAAAGAATGGACGTGGCGAATGTAATGAGCCGAGTCCATAAATCTAGCTCTTGTTTCAAAAAGCTTTTGAAGTTTGCTGGAGTTTATGATTTATTGCCTATTAAGAAGTTGTGTTGTACCTTAAATCATTTTCTTGGTTCTCTTCTAAGTATTCACTTTACATATTTAAAGTCTAATTTGTAAAACTGTCTTACTTTAGGTTAATTGATCTTCTACTTCCTTTCTTTTCAACTTTCAATATTGGTTACTCCTTTAGTGGTAAAAATAGAAAATAAAAAAAATAAAAATCCCGTCATGTATAGTTGTAGTCTAGCTTTTCTTGGTTGCGCTTCTCAGATAAATATTTCAATATTCCTTAATTGTTAGGTTTAGGTTCTTGTTTTTGATGGTTTCAAAGTCATAAAGTAAGTTTTATGTTAATCCTTGCCTCTTGTAAAGATTTTTGTACATCTGGCTCTTTGGTGGATCTTGTAGTTTACCACCAAGAATCATTTACGCCAATTCTATCAAATCTTTTCGTGTGAATTAAGTTTGTCTCACCATGTTAGAGTTTGAACCAACTCACATGAAGTTTCCTTTCCTTGGGCCCTTTTAGTATCAAAGGCTTTTTGGTTAATTTCGTGAAAGACTTTCGGTGTGAGAGGGAGTCAAGTAGTGTTACTTCAAGAAGTCGTAGGCACTTGATTGCATGCTATTGTCAGTGATTTTTCAAGTGCAACAGGCAGATCTATTTAGTTATCTCACTGCTTTACAACAGCCCTGTTAAACAAACGAGGGGTGTGGTCAACATATAGACCTCGGACCTATAGCCTTCAGGAGAGCCCGGTCTTAAACACTTGCAGGTTGGCTCTTCCATCCCTTTACCTCTTTTTTTTGCCAGTAGAAATGTTACAAATCATAGAGAAAGGTTTAACTTTTTGTCTAGGTGTAATTTGCATAAACTTCATAATTTTGGAGAAGGCCCTATTTAAGTCTTTGCTTGTTAGTACTCATTGTACGAATAACCATATTAGAATTTTGAATCGCCTTAGACGTCTTAGAGAAAAATATGTGCATACTTCTATGCCTCTTAGCCCAAAACATACCGTCCAAGTAATCTATGTCATTTATAACATACGAAGTAGTAGTATGGTATGTGGGCCAAACTTATCAGTCTATTTTTGTATGTTTTCAAGAACATATTCGAGAAGCCAGAAGAGTTCATAGCTCTAAGTTTCTTAAGGAAGAGTTCAAACCTTTGTATATTGCTATAGCCATATGTGGTTTTGAGTCTTTTAGGGTCTTTCCGGTTGAGCACATTGCTGGATACTTTTCTAATTCTAAAGAGTTTTTCAAGGTAGCGTGGCTTCTTGAACTTTTTTGGATGAGAACTCTTCACTCCTTTTTTCCTAAAGGTTATAACCTTGAGAGTAAGTCCAAGTTAAGAAAGAGTAGAAACTTTGCCAAAAACACTTCCACGTTGTGGAGAGCCCACTCTAAACCTAAAAACATTTTACCTTACTTTCTCAATGCTATGAAAATTTGGAAACCTATATCACATCATCTACCTCCTCCTCCAGATTGCTACATTCCACAAGCTGTGATCACACCTCCTACTCCCCTTCCTTCTCCTCGTCCTACTTTTAATACTCCAACTTTTTGCCCCCTAGTAATGTTGTCTCTAGAATGTTTGCTTATAGATATTACATGAGGAGGTTACTTTATTTGGATCGTGTTATGTCTTTGGGTAAGTTCTCCCTTGATACGTTTAATAGATACAATCCTAAGAACCTTTTTTGGTTGCTCTATACTTTAGAGAGTATTTCTTGTCAACAATGTTTGATAGAATCGCGGTTTGACCTCGAATCGCTGTTGGAACTGGCCTGGTTTGAACTGCGGGTCGATTTGAACCACCGGACTGGAAAGAAACCTTGAGGGGTTCTTGTAAGTCATTAGAAGTTTCACTAGAAGTTGTTGAGTAGAAATATCACTTAATCTATTTGAATAACTCCAAAACTTTGTACAAACTATCAGACTGAAAGGTTGAAACTCAAGGCAATGATGCATCTTCCAAGGAAGATCAATCAAGGAAACAATAATTCCTTTCTCAAAGGTAAACATTGAAGAGATAGGGCAGCTTCATTTGTGAGGACACACTGCTCTCTTCCTTTCTTTTTTATCAAGACTAAGACCATGCATGTATGATGTAGGTAATGGAATCTAGAAAAACGAATCTTCTCAAAACCATCATTAATGTGCATCGTGATCTAAAAATCAAGTACCGAACAGTTGAAGTAACACATGGTACAAGTTTATGTGCTTGTCTCCCATCTAGATGGAATCTAAAACTGGAGGAAGGATTGAAACTGACATAAAACTTTAGCATGCGCATTGCCTCGTGTATCTATGAGCTTAAGTTGTAGTATGTTGCTTCTCATTAACACATGTCAACTTCATATCTCATGAATTAATATTAAATGAGAATAAAATTGAGATTGATTCATAGGGATCTCAATCATCTAAGAAAGATATAGCATAGTTTGTCATTCGAAATGGATTAATGTTTTGAAATGGAAAATTTGTGTACCAGAGGATGATAAATTAAAAAGGAAAATTCTTTTTGAATGTCATGACCTACCTTGTGCAGGTCATTCAAGTATACAGTCTCTTATCTATGTGTCTTTGTAATACATATCTCTAATTCATTTACCTGCCCTTGGCTCTCATTTGGATTCTATATTAACTATAAGAGAGTCCAGTGTCGAGACTGAAGTTGTAAAGACTCATTGAGTGTTAGAAATAATTGATTGTGCTGAAGTTAATCCATAGGTTACTTTGACCCAAAAGGTCGGGATTTGTGTAACCATGGGTATTTAGTTATTTAGGCCATCTTAACTTTGTCTTAAGTTCAGTTGGACCCAATTTTGGTCATGTACTGACTCGTGGGTCCTTAGGGGTCTAATTTTGTTTAGGGGCCCTATCTTGACTTTTGGGGTGCCCTACATTTAGTAAGTGGTTAACCTTAGGGTTTGGTGGCATTTGGCCACATCCAGGTAGAGTACTTAGATGCTCATTGTGTATTTCATTTTAACAGTTTGGCTAAGCGTTGCTCTCCATTGCTCTTGTTGCTGTTTTCTCTCTCTCTCTCTCTCTCTCTCTCTCTCTTAGAGTTGGGCACCCAGCCTCTTCTCTCTTGTTTTCTGTGGAGATTGATTGATAACTAGATCTTGGTGACTTGACTCTTGCTTTCCTACATGGTATCAGAGCTACCGGATCTGTAGCAAGCTTGTTTGTTGGCGCCCTACCAGAAGAGGAGCTTCTCTGCTTTTTGTTGTGAAATTTCAGCATCTTGCTGATCTTTCCAAGTGGAGTTTGGATCAGCTTTTGTCTCTCTTTTCAGGTTGAAGGAGGGCGCCCATCAGAGATCTTGGAGGAGCAATTTGTGGCACCCAAAAATCAAAATCTCAAATCTGATTTTTATGCAACCAGTTTTCAGCAAGTTTTGTTTGGAGGAGGGCGCCCAAAAAACTGCTACCGATTTTTGGTTGTGGTGTCTCCTTATCTTGCTGTTTTTGTTTTCAGGTTTGTATTTGTGTAGGAGGGCGCCCAAAATTCAGCATACCCTATTCAGGGTAAGGTCAACTTGTGGCTGGAAATTTGCAGATTCTCAGCAAGCAGTAGGGCGCTTTCAACAGCCCTATTGGAGTGTGTGTTGATCACACTATTTGGCTTCCTAATTGGGTTTCGGTGTAGGCTTCAATCGAAGCTAACCTAATTTTCGAGAGGCTGGTTTTTTGTGCAGAAAGACAGCCATCTATCCATTATCTTTTGGGCACTTTGGTTGCAGATTGAAAGACATCGCTCTTACTTTCAGCTCTTTGTTTGCTGCAAATTTTTTGAGTAGATTTGGTTGTGGAAAGGCTCTCTTTCCTATCTACTACAAGCTGAAATTCTGTTGGAGGTAATGGCTAAAGAATCGGAAGCTATCGGTTCTCTGTTTAGTGAAGATCGGTTGGATGGCACAAACTACTCCTTGTGGAGTTACATGATGAAGAATCTTCTCATAGCGAAAGGGCTGTGAGATTGATAGTGGTGCTACTTGTCAAAGAAGCATTCAGTAAATTAGTGAAAGTGCAAAATGGAAGCAAGGTACAATGTGCGGATAATGCACTTACTCTATTCATGGAATTGGAATTGTAGCCATCATTCTGCCTAATGGTGAAGAAAAGTACATTAAGAATGTGCTTTATGTTCCGGGAATCAAGAAGAATATTCTTTCGGTTTCAACTATGTTGAAGCAAGGACTAGTTGTTGAGTTCAAAGAAGATAAGTGTCTTGTCAAGGGATCTAGAAGATCACTCTTGATTATTGTTCCGGGAACAATGCATGCTGGCTTATTCATTATGGATACCTATGAGCGACAAATTCCCTCTACATGTCTTGTTGCTTCTACATCACAATCATTGGAGGTGGCTGAATTGTGGCATGCAAGGTTTGGGCATCTCAACTTTGCAAGTTTGAAGAAGCTGAAGACATTTAATATGGTAGAAGACATTCCTACTATTGAGCAGCTGGAAGGGCATGTATGCGAGGGGTGCATACTTGGAAAGTTTCAAAGGAAACCTTTTCCAATTGATGGAACTATAAGGGTTCTTGATAGATTTAATTTGGTTCATAGTGATGTTTGTGGTCCAATGAGGACCGAATCCATTGGAAAGTGCATCTATTTTGTGACTTTTATTGATGACTTTTCCCGTTTTACATGGATTTATTCTATGAAGGCTAAATCGGAAGTTTTTCAACGTTTCATAGATTTTCTAGCAATGGTGGAAAATCGGTTGGGCATTCTTTGAAGACCCTACGCACCGATCGAGGAGGGGAATACATTAAGAATACGTTCGGTGCATTTCTTCGAGAAAAGGGAATTCTACATCAAATGACAACTCCCTATACGCCTCAACAAAATGGTGTTGCCGAGCGAAAGAATCGCACACTTATGGAGATGGCCCGTTGCATGCCCAAAGCAAAGGGGTTGCCTCACAAGTTTTGGGCTGAAGCGGTTATAACGGCAACATACATAAGCAATCGTTGTCCTACTAAAGCATTGAAAGTATTAACTCCTTATGAAGTTTGGTATGGAAAGAAGGCTACAATCTCTCACTTTCGCATTTTTGGTTGTACGGCTTATGCTTTTGTTCCGGATAAACTTCGTACAAAGCTTGAGGATAAAGGAGTTAAATGCATTTTTGTTGGCTATAGTAGTGAAAGCAAAGGCTATAAGCTGTTCAATTTGAGCACTAACAAGATTATAGTTAGTCGTGATGTGCATTTTGATGAAAAGAATTCATTAGATGTGGCCCCAACAGATATCTTGAAGGGGGACAGCCCACATAGTGTGAATGTTGAAGTTTTTCCAGATTGGCTGTTGGACAGCCCAAAACAGTCCCACGGTGGCTGTCGTCGACTTTGCGGGACAACAAAGTAAGTTCATTTTATGATGGAAAGACACGTGCCTCTACAAAATTAGTGGACTATGCTGACTTTTCAGATTTTGCTCTTACATCTCCTGGAGATGTTGTAGAAGAACCTGTTTTCTATGAGCAGGCCAAGGGAGTAAAATGTTGGGAGGACATGATGCAAGATGAGTATGACTCACTTATGAAGAACCAGATTTGGGTTCTTGTTGATCTTCCTCATGGGAAGAAGGCAATTGGTTCTAAATGGGTATACAAAATCAAGTATAAGGCAGATGGTACCATTGAAAGGTACAAGGCAAGGCTCGTTGCCAAAGGCTATGCTCAGCAATAGGGGATTGATTATGAGGAGACTTTTTCTCCTATTGCTCGGATGACTACCGTGAGGGTAGTAACCTCTTTGGCTGCCCATTTTGGTTGGCGTTTGCGGCAACTTGACATAAAGACCACAATCCTCAAGACTAAAGCAAGCTCCGAGAATGGGGTATCAAAAGATACATGCCTACTTTTGTGATCGAGGGTTTACTAATAGTCCTAGCGAATCTACTCTTTATGTCAAGCATACTTCAGATTATATCATCATTATTTTGCTTTATGTTGATGATACTATTATTACGGGAAGTAATGAGCAGCAGATTGATGCCGTAATACTTGATCTTAGTATGGTTTTTGAAACCTCAGATTTGGGCCTATTGCATTTTTATCTTGGTCTTGAATTTGTACAAGGGGCTGGAATTTTCATCTCTCAAGAACGCTACATTGGGCAGATTTTGAAGTGGTTCAAGATGGAAGATTGCAAGCTGGTTGCTACACCTATGGAGACAGGCCTGAAATTAAGTAGTCAAGGTGATGGTGAACCATTTGATACTACTTCATATTGTCAAGCTATTGGCTGTCTCATTTACCTATGTAATTCAAGACCGGACATTTCTTATAGTGTCTCACTCATGAGTCAATTCATGCATGCCCCGATGACATCACATTGGAAAGCATTGAAGAGGATCTTTCGATATCTTCAAGGAACAAGAAGTCATGGACTGGTTTTTCCTGCTTGTGATGATGCATGTTTGGTTGGTTTTAGTGACTCGGATTGGGGTGGAGATCAAGACACTAGACGCTCTACAAGTGGACATTGCTTTTTCTATGGAAATTCTGCAATTTCGTGGCCAAGTAAAAAGCAGCCCACTCTTGCTACTTCTTCTAGTGGGCAGAATATAGAGCGATATTTTCAGCCACAACGGAGTGTTTATGGCTGAGAAGACTACTTGTTGACATGAAGTTTGGCGAGCCCTCAGCCACTCTTATCTTGAGTGATAGTCAAAGTGCTATTGCCATTGCACGGAATCTTGTTTTTCATGTGAGGATGAAGCACATCGAGATCCATTATCACTTTGTTCGGGAGAGACTTCATGATGGCGAGATTTTACTTGAATATTGTCCTACGGAGGATAATATTGCAGACCTCTTCACTAAGGCGTTGCCTAGAGTCAGATTTGAAGCTTTATGCAAAGCTTTAAATTTAATACCATGTGGTGGTTTTATTACATAGTGAAGATTTCAGTTTTTGCATTGTCATTTAAGGAGGGTGTTAGAAATAAATGACTATGCTGAAGTTAATCCATAGGTTACTTTGACCCAAAAGGTTGAGATTTGTGTAACCATGGATATCTAGTTATTTAGGCCATCTTAAGTTTGTCTTAAGTTCAGTTGGACCCAATTTTGGTCATGTACTGACTCGTGGGTCCTTAGGGGTCTAATTTTGTTTAGGGGCCCTATCTTGACTTTTGGGTGTGCCCTACATTTAGTAAGTGGTTAACCTTAGGGTTTGGTGGCATTTGGCCACATCCAGGTAGAGTACTTAGATGCTCATTGTGTATTCCATTTTAATAGTTTGGCTAAGCATTGCTCTCCATTGCTCTTGTTGCTGTTTTCTCTCTCTCTCTCTCTCTCTCTCTCTCTCTCTCTCTCTCTCTCTCTCTCTCTCTCTCTCTCTCTCAGAGTTGGGCGCCCAACCTCTTCTCTCTTGTTTTCTGTGGAGATTGATTGATAACTAGATCTTGGTGACTTGACTCTTGCTTTCCTACATTGAGGAGTCGAGGACTAACCTGACATGGTACCTACTACCTATTGAATAGGATACAGCTTGCCACAGTCTAGAAATATACCCAACCTTATTGGAAATCCATGCTCACTCCCAAGTCTAGGAGTTTGCACCAGTATCCACAATCCATCCACTAGATGCTAACTGTGGCATCCTTTACCATTAAGGTCCCATTCCACCAAGTTAATGCTTTGCATGATTATTTATTTAATAAAATACAAAAATCCTAAAACTGGTTCGAATGGTTTGACGGTTCGAACTTAGCCAAACCAATTCGAACGCCATTCGAACTAGGTATCTAAACATTGCTTGTCAAGATCTTGGTATTTCACATTCTCACTTTTATCAACTTAAAACTCTTCTAAGTCGCTTTATAAATCTCAAAGCTAATGTTAAAGCTAAATTTTTTTTACCTCTAGTAAAGATCCACTCATCACAATTTTACTTCGCCTGAAAATTAGTTTGAGCTTTATCCTTAGAAAGCCTGAAGTTATGAATGCTCTTCCTCGGTTGAAGAAAATTTGGAATCATCTAGTGGTTGCTTGGATATGTGTTAAAACTATAGGACCATATTGGTCAGAATCTTTCAGAAAAGAAAAAGTTGTCTATCCTTACTAGCCCTTGTCTTGTGGTGACTCCTTTTTTTTGAAGTTTTGAGATCCTTCTTTAGGTCATATTGTTACTGCAGATACATCAATCCTTCCCTCATGCCATAGTCGCACAGAATCGCGTTTCTGGGAGGAGACGTTTCGGAAACCGCGTTTTTGAGAGACGCGTTTCTCCTCCCAGAATCGCAATTTTTTTTTTTTTTTTTGGAAAAATAGCTTATGGCTGAAATTTTTTTAGGGGATTAATGGTCAAACGAGCGTTTTGCCTCTCAGAAGTGCAGTAGATGGGTCACAAACAGATCTTATTTTCAATAGCTATTTGGTTGTTGTTTACTCTGGTTTTCAATAAATGCCCCGGTGGGGGGTTTGGGGGGCAACGCCCCCCAATGGCAAGGTCCGGGGGCTGCCGGTAGACCCACTTGGCCTTCCAACTCCTTGAGCGAAAACACACTTACTGGGACCATCTGTGATCGTAACAGACAGGCTGGAGGTTAGTTTTGAATTTTTATCCTTGACAGAACCCAACATGGATTAATGCACCTGAACTGGACCATCCTGCACCCGAAACAGTCGGTAAATTACATAGTAATTATGCTCTTAATTAGAGCTTTCACCTGATACCCATATTGCACAAAAAAAAACCCCAAAAAAAAAAATTAAAAAAAACGTTTTTGAAAAAAAATTCCATATTTCCGAAACGCGTTTCAGAAACGTAGTGCAACTATGCCTCATGCCAACTGCAACATCTCTTACATATCATGCAAAATAGTGGCTGCTTTTTGAACATGAATCGACCCCAATCTCAACATTGATAGGTGAATGTGGTTGGAATCCATACATAAGCACAACATTATTACCTTTTTGCGTCTTGGGAAGACCAACTACGAAATCCATCGAAATACTTTCCCACCATTTAGATGGAATTTTCAGAGCCAACAACAAGGGGGCATACTTGTTCACAACCTTTTGGATGACTTAACATGAAAGGAATGGGTTCATCCTTTAAAACAGAATTCTGAAGCTATCAAGTACTTACAATTTAAAGCTTTGGTTGCCCATTAGAGAGGAATCTAAAGATCCAGTCAAAGTGAAATCCAGACTTCCATAAAGAAAACAAGAGCAAAAGAAGAACATGGTTCGCTCCTAAACCCTTAGAAAATCTGTCAAAGTCACTGGCCACTCTAGATGAAACTTATGCAGCTAGAGAGACCAAAACAGAAAAGTCTTGAAGCCTGTAGAAAGTGGTGTCCATTGTTTCCCTGGCCAAAAAGTTTTCTGACACCAAGTTATGGGAAAAACATCACATTGAACAACTATACAAAGAGGCGAATGCAAATGTAATTATAAGAATATCAAGAACAATCTTAAACAATGGGAGAATCAATGATTTCCACAAGTAACGAGATCTTAGCTACAGATTTTGATCTAATGAGCCACTGATTTACTAATATATCTGACCTAATTGAACCAAGAGCTAAGCATGCAATCAAGCAAACATCAATAACATGCCTTTTTATGCTGACTGAGGGCCTAGCGTTTGTGAGTTAAGAGTTGGCGGCACAATAATGACCATAAAAATTGACCAAATACTAAGTCATGCCATTTAGTCGCTAAAAGCATGATATCAAAATAATAAGCCAAGGGTTGCAAAGCCCCCGGGATGCCAGTCATGAACACCCCCTGTAAATATCAAGATCTTGTACAAATGTATACCTTTGTGGTGAACAGTGAAATCCTAGGCTTACCTATAGTCTGCTGTAAAACTGTCTACATCTTTCTATAATGACTTCAAATATGTGAAGTTTACTGATATTTCAGTCAACCAAAGGCCATTTGATATGCTACCAAGGAGTGCGACCATCAAGGGGTTTGGTAAGTGCCCCACTTCAGGTTGTCATTTGTGAGTGCAAAATCACATGTTGGCAAGATTCAAAATGTTGACTCATGTTCTTGTGAAAGGTCCCATTGATGTAAGTTTGTGTCCCTGGGGCAAGGGGCACAATGAAGGTATATGCTATATGTTCTGACCATCACTAAGAAGCATTTTCACTGGCCAAGGGTGCGGTTTTTCCCAAGTTTATGAATGCTCATATGCTGGTACATGTGGAGATGTATGTCATGTGTGCCAAAAGGCAGTATTCTGGTTTGATCTGCTTTTATCTAGTGCACGATGTTTTGGTGCATTTCTTTTAAATAACATTCTAGACATACCTAAGCATGATGCTTATCAATATTTTGGCTGAACATTCAGTTTTTTTCCTTAACTTCACTATTATGTGGACAGATTGTAAAGCTTATGAAGAAGAAAGGAACATCGACTATTTTAGTTGACAGTGCAGGAGCCGGCGATATTGTCTCCATTGCTGGTTTCAGTCAGCCAGTTATTGGACATACAATTGCTGCAATTGAGGTTTGTTGAGGATTCTGTTTTGTGCTGCTCTTTCTAAGATTTTGTGATTATCTGCAACAAAATGATATGCTTTTGTGATACTTGAAAAATAGAAAAACTTCAATGTCATGATAGAGAAAATCTAGTACTGTGGAAATGGTTGGGTATGTAAATTTCTTAGAAATTGAGCAAAAGTTCCTTGTTTTCCTCAGTTTACCAACAAACTTTTGCGGTTATGTTAAGTGCTTGAATTGTGTTGATAAGCAGTCGATTTGACATCATAGTGTGAAATATCAAAACCTCAAATGGATGTACATATCTGTCCCTAAAAAGTATTACCCCTCTTTGAAAGAGAGAACATGCTTCTCAAAATCAATATCTAGAGAAAGAGATTTTCTAAATAACCATTTATAGCCTAAAATTATGTTTATACGTGCAAGTCCAATAGTGAGATTATTCTCATATGCGCGTAATTAATCTTGTAAGAATGTACTATGTGTTCTTTGTTACAAAGTCTATAACGTGTACTTAAACCAATTGGTGGACATAGACATATGAACAAGTATTGTTTGAAGTAATAACTTGTACGTTTTATGAAATAATACTTATTGACTTAAGGATGATTTAGAAGGAGATCTAAATTTTGGTGGTGTACTAGTATAATTGATATTGGCACCTAGACATTTGAGATTTCTGAATCATTGACGATTAACTTGAGTAGCTAGATTACTCCTATAAAGTCCTCAGAATAGGATTCTAGCCTAAGCATACCATACAAAGCAACAACACAAGGGAACAGGTGGTGGATAAACCAACCCAACCAAACCTAGATCGAACGGATCTAGCCCCCAAGCTATGGATCAATCAGAGAGGAGTCACATTAGCAGCATGTAGCTACTCATCACAAATCAAGCATACACTAGTGAGAGCCCAGCAGGTATACTTATACCCTCCAAGGCTCATGCACCACTAGTAGTGCACTGTGACACCTCACTGGACACCTCTGCAGCCTATCTGGGCCACGTCATCCACATCTTTTTCAAGATCTTATACGGTCTTCTATATCTAGGGGACAACTTATAATGCTTGCCGGTACGCATTACACTTGAATCCTTCGGGATTCTCAAATATACCCAATCTCCCACTTGAAAGTCTCTCGGTGATCTTTTTAGATTTGCATAATGTCTGTCCCTATCCTGGGCACTCTGGACATTTTCACGTGCAATCCGTAGCATTTCCTGCATATCACGAAGGAAATCTGCTACTTTCTGAAACTTGATCGTCCGAGTCTCAACCGCGATGGGTGACCTAGGCTCAAAACCGTACATAAGCATATATGGGGCTATAACCAGTAGCCGAATGCCTACTACTATTATAGGCAAACTGATCAATGGAAGGTACTTTTCCCAATCAGATTGCCGTTTGGAAACATATGCCCGAAGCATTTGTTCCATCGTCTGATTTGTTCTTCTTTCCGTCTGTCCATCCGTCTCAGGATGATCAAAAGAACCCAAGCTCAGTGTCGTCTCTAGTTTAGCAAACACGGCCGACCAAAAGTGACCGGTGAACTTCGGATCGCGATCGCTCACAATATCACTTGGTAATCCGTAAAGCCTAAACAGACGCTCTACAAATATCTGAGCTAAATCAGAAGCTTTCGCGGTGGTCTTTACCGGAATAAACGTAGCCAATTTGGTAAGACTGTCGACCACAACCCAAATTGCATCATGTTGTTTATTCGTCCGCGGTAACCCAACCACGGAATCCATGGAAATACTATCTCATCTCTTATTAGGGATATCCAATGGATGCAACAAACCTCCAGCCTTATGGCGTTTAGCTTTCTTCAACTGGCATTGGTCACACTTGACCACATAAGATTCTACAAAGGGCTTAAGTTTTGGCCAATAAAAATTCCTTCGTACCAAATCCAATGTACGATGTATGCCGGGATGTCCTGCGCATGGTGAGTCATGACATTCATAAAGAATTTTATTTTTAACAACATCCACATCAGGCACACAAACCTTCCCTTTCTTGAACAATAGTCCATTACGGATAGAGAAGTCATCAGTACCCTTTATACCCTTCCCTCTAGACTGATCACCATGATCATCAGTCCTGCTTGATGTAACTGCTAGAACCCTATTCTAGATTGGTCCAAAATGCGGATCTTTCTTATAAAGACCTCTCAGGGAGAGATAAAAGTTTGTACTAATTTCAGTGAAGGAAAGTTCGTTCACTTCACCAATTCGACTAAGTGCATCAGCCGCCTGATTAGATGAGCCCCTGATATACCGCACTTCAAAGTCAAATTCTTGCATGAGTTTCTACCCATCTGGCCTTACGACCTCGCAAATCATTTGGATTACAGAAATACTTTAAAGGTTATGATCCGTATTAACCACGAATTTATTACCGTACAGGTAATGCCTCCATGATTTCAAAGCATGGATCACCGCGAAAAGCTCTTTTTCCTGAGTGGTGTACCTGACCTGTGCATCGGTTAGTTTTTTACTCTCAAAGGCAACGGGCTGACCCTCCTGTAAGAGAACAGCTCCAATAGCCGTATCACTCGCGTCAGTGTTAATGACGAATGACAAATCTGGATCCGCTATCCTCAAAACTGGAGCTGAGGCAATGAGAAGCTTGAGTTTGCGAAAACTCTCATCTAATTTCTCATTCCATCTAATAGGAGGACTTGGCCTACCTTTGCGGCTTTTTACTCCTTTCAACATATTGTTGAGAGGTGCAGCAATCTTCGAGTACTCCTCTGCAAATCTACGGAAAAAACACAGTGAAACCTAAGAATGACTTAAGTTCACGCACCGTTTTAGGAATTGGCCATTCCACTACCATCTTCACCTTCTCCTCGTCAATCTTGATCCCAAAGGAGGTGATCTTATGACCTAGGTAAAGAAGTTCCTTTTTAAAGAATTCGCACTTTGATTCTTTTGCATAAAGCGTCTCTTGTCTTAAGATACGTAAGACAGTACAGAGATGCTTAGCATGCTCTTTGAGTGTTCTGCAATAGATCAGAATATCGTCCAGAAACACTACTACGAACTTCCCCAAATATGGACGAAACAAATCGTTCATCATTTGCTGGAAAGTAGCTGGAGCATTTGTCAAACCAAAGGGCAATACAAGAAACTCGTAGTGAACGTGGTCCTAAAACCGGTTTTAGATACATCTTCCGGATGTATCCTAATCTGATGGTATCCCGTACGTAGATCAATTTTTGTGAAGTATTTAGCTGCATTCAATCGATCTATGAGATCGTCCATCCTAGGCAACGGGTATTTATTTTTAACTGTTAGTTTGTTCAGACCTTTGTAATCTACACATAGCCGGAAACTCTCATCTTTCTTACTCTTAAGAAGGACAGGTGCTCCCCATGGAGATTTACTTGGTCTTATGTGCCCCATCCTGAGATACTCCTCGATCTACCTAGCCACTTCCTCCTCTTCCTTCTAACTAAACCGATATGGTTGTCTGAAGATAGGACGACTATCGGGCAAAAGATCTATCTTATGATCTACTGACCGAGCGGGTGGTAGTTCATAAGGTAGCTGCTTTGGAAAAACTTCATTAAACTCTTGCTTTAAATCTTGCAAGAGCTGTTGTTCCTGATGCGAATTTTCGATGTTAAAGCATGAAAACACATTCACATCCCAACATCACAATGCATACGAGATTTCAAAAGCAAGTGAAAGAGTTCATACTTAGAATCATGAAGTTTCTCAATTAATTCAGCCGAGGAAATCATCGGCAATGGAAGTACATCGGTCTCACCAGAAATAGAGACCTCTCTCTCTCTCTCTCCTCTCTCTCTCTCTCTCTCTCTCTCTCTCTCGGGCGGATTCCTCATCCACGGGGCATGCTGTTCGGGCAGGAAGAGGATGGCCGAGTTGCGCGAGAAGGGAGGCCGTGTGCTGGCCCCGAGGTGAGGGAGATAAATGAAAGGGGGGGGGGGGAGGTGGGTGTGTTTTAGGTGGCCATGACACTTAAGTTTTTTTTTGAAACTTAAGTGGGCCATGCAATTGGGTAGGTGGGGTTGGTATGGAGGGGGGTTTGGGGTCAGTTTTTAAGTTTTGAGTTTTTTAACTTGTGAATTTCTTGCTCGTAGTAGGTTTCTTTCAGTTTTAAGAACTGATATTCTAATTTTGCAGTTATTATATAAGCTAGTTGTTGTTAATGGATTTTTGGTGCAGTGACGTTTTAATTCCGGTTTATATTGCTTAGTACCCATTTGCCGATTCATTGGTATAATTTGTAAATGAGAGCACGAATGGTTTGTAAATGGTTTTTGTAGACATTGCTTGGTTCAGTAACTATTATACCCGTAATGAATGTGTTAACTGAATGAAATTATTCTTTAAATTTCAGTTGGCAAGCAAATGGATACTGATGAAATTTCGGAGGGGTGCTACCGAAATTAACCCGGCATCACCAAGAAGTGATGGGGGAAATACGGAAATTCAGCCGGCCTCACCCGACAGTGATGACACCCTAGACTCAGAAAAACTGTTGCAAACTTTAGGCAAGGCAGTTTTTAGAACTTCATCAGAGCAATAAACAACGGGATAAACAAATGCAAAATCTATTTAATCAACTGCAAGCAATTAACTCTAACAACTTGGGCTACCAACCGGATATATTTTCCGGCGATGAAAAGTTTAAACGCCCGGAAGTTGTTGAAGACTGGTTAAATCGTTGGACAAGCTATTTTAGCTTGCACAACGTCCCAGAGGATAAACGAATATCATCGGTTCTATTGTTTCTGAAAGGTAGAAGCCTCTTCTTGGTGGAGGGAACTTTCCATGAAACCGGTGACTTGGGCTGGATTCCTGGCGAAATTCGGGAAAGCTTATGTCACGATAGACGATTCCGAGCTGTATATTCGGTTTATCAACTGCAAAATGGGCAGCCGAGAACTGGACGGTTATGTCCAAGAGTTCTTGGACTCTTTGGCCAAGGTGCCGCTATTTGATCGTAAGTTAGCACTGTGGGAATTTATTGCCGGACTGCCAGCTGACTATCAAAATGAATGCAAACGAAAATATCCTTAACTCACTAGAGGATGCTATCCGTGTGGCGAAAGCCTATGACAGTACAATTGTTGCATCATTAAAAAGCATGCACGGCCAGACGGGCCCCGAAACCCAAGCAAGAAAAAATCTAACAAGCGTAAGAAGCAGTTTTTTGATGAGCCTGGAAGCAGAAGCGTACCAACAGTCAAAGAAGAAGATGAATAAGAAGAAATTGGTGGTGAAAGACAAAGCACGGTGAACGGCGCTTAAATAGAATCTTGTGTTTCCAGTATAGCAAAGTTTTAAAAACTAGATTTGCAGGTTTTGCCATCACTGTGCTTGAAAAACAGTAGTTATGTTGCCAAAATTTCTCAGAAAACCTAGTTTTTGCAGGCTATTATAATTACTTAACAAATTGTCATCTGATCTAAACCCAGCCATCCTCCAGAATGGTTTTTCAGGCTCCTGACCCTGCAAACTTCTGTTAGGTTGCTGGAAAATGAAGCATAAGCCTGTAATTCCACAGTAAGCAGCCATGTAAACCTGTCAATCATCACCAACACTCAACAGCCAACCAATTAGAGTATTTTTGCTTCTATTCCAGCCTATTCCCACCGTTTTTAAAACCAAATCGGCTTCCCAACAGGCAATAGACAGCATTCAAAATACAATAACCGTTCATAAGAAGAATAAGAGATTATAGGGAAAAAGCCAGCAACCAAAAAAGTAACCTGTTGCTATCACAAAGATGCTAACCACAAAGTAATTGGCAACAATAGAATTGGACACAGAATTTTTTCCAAGAAACTAATTCGAAAAGCACAAAAACTAACCAATTGTGAGCCTGGTAGTGCACTTACAACCACAATCGATT